>JXCR01092199.1:7357-24014 GCA_002079205.1 Phalaenopsis hybrid cultivar | reverse complement strand
ACAAAATGCTAACATGTGCAGCATAAGGAAAAAGGTTAAAATTTTAAAGCGCATAGAAGACAATAATCTAATTATAGGAAGGTGGCAAATCCTCAGAAATCCATTATTCATGTTCAGAAAAACATTAAGAAAGTGAGAGCAACGGATGCCTTTTCATTAAAGAGGAACGCGATTCTTAAAATGAAAAACCAGTTCTAAAGCATAAGACCAGCACTGTCATGCAAAGCACCAAAATGATCAAGTTAATGCTGCTTCCTACAACATGGTACCCTCTGCTATGTTGTGGAACCTAATTTCTACCATATGCAAGGTGTTAGATACTTGTGGTATTCATTCATAATAAGAGAAAGGAGATCTTACATTATATTGATGAAACTAGGGTTGTAATTTCCCCATAATCAAACAATAATGAAATCTAAAATGGCGACAAGAGGAGCGATCAATTGGAAGAAGATGTATAAAATTCTTATCTGTTCATATGTATTGGTCTATATTTTATGTCTTATTTTTCGCTGTGTTTGAATATATTTAACATAATGATTTTAAGTTCAACTAAAGGAAAATTCAGCTCATACCAGCAACACCACTCCAACTCAGCACACATTATAATCCTTAAAAATGTATGAAGACAACTAAAATTCTTAAGTCTGGCTATTGTTCTTTGCTTGGATTGGTTGTCTTAGCTAGACATCTTTCTTTTGCATTGTGTTTGTGGTATGATTGCATGCTGCATATATATGATAGTGTGTTAAGGCGTTTTTCTGCAGGGAGTCATGTCTATTTATATGCACACACATAGGTACCGCTATTGGGGGAGCATGTGATGATTTCTGACCCTTTCACTTGCAAGCGCTATTTAGCTCACCCACTTATAAGGCATGCCTCATTATACGTCATATGCATGTGGGTTTTCCCGCTAACACTTGTTCTCGTGCAGGATTGAGTTTTTTCTTTTTCATATATACTTTTAGAGTTTAGGAGAGTCATATAGCAGAAATAAGATATGAGCACGGGTTCCGAGGCGTTTGGCACGGAAACCACGTGGAAGGGACCAGGAGCAGATGCTCGTGCCCCGTATCTTAATTCTGCATTTTATATTGATGTATAGAATTATGACCAGGCATGTTTATGCAGAGTCCAGCCGTCTTTTTCTTTTCTGGGATATGTTGTCGGCCCAGCGGCACCGGCTTATTTATTATTTTGATTTGGTTTGTTTTGTTTTTTGCATCATGTTGCATGACTGCACTTGCATGTGTTTTCCTTGTTTCTTCCTGTGATTTATCTGAGATTTCACGATTAAATATAGACTCTTTAGGACTTAAATTCCTAATGTTCTACAAAATTCTAAATAAAATATTCAAGACAATTAAAATTTATGATTAAAATATACAGGATTTAAAAATTATAATTTTACTTTCCTGTATATATTAATACCTACTTAAGGACCGCTTTAGATAACTGCATTCATATTTGCATATCTCGAGGCGGAGTCTCCGTGCTTCTTCAACCTTACCGGCTCAGCATACCTTTATATAGGTGATTATCTAGTGCACCTAGGGTGTTATAAGGCTCCCCGACCCAAACGGGGTATAAGTCCTTTCGTTTGGAGTGTATCCAACTTTGTAGTTGAACATCTACTTCTCTTCTTTCCTGAGGCATCTTGGTCACTTTGGCAGGTGTAAGTCCCACCTCTTGGAGCTCCAGCTTATAGTCATAGGATAAAGTTTCATTCATTTGACCTTACGACTACCGAGGTTCTCGTAGACGACGCAAGTCACGGATTGCTGACCGGTAACCTCAGGACGTATTGGGATGACTACATTCACGACCAGGTAAACTTAGGGTCCTAGTAGTTTTGTATGACGGATCCGTGGTACCCCGACCCAGTTACCTCTACCGTTTAGGATCACTCTATCTTTATTTTTTTGTTGAGCCTCTTTGAGACCTGTCGCTCTTTGACTTCGTTGCTATCACTTTGACGACCCGACACTGATGAGTTGTTGCATATTCGAGATACGAGGATTTGTCATCTGCCCTTATGACCCGGACTTGCTTTAACGTGTTCGGATATCCCCGTCAAGATGATTTAGGTTATTCCGAGAGCCCTGTGTATCGATGAGCCGCTACCCATTCGGGATGTGAGAGACTCACCCTCTAACCGATGACATAGCGTGAACTTTGAAGCATCGGGATTGTTCCCACACGGAATAACACTCATTTGATTGCTNCGACCCGACACTGATGAGTTGTTGCATATTCGAGATACGAGGATTTGTCATCTGCCCTTATGACCCGGACTTCCTTTAACGTGTTCGGATATCCCCGTCAAGATGATTTAGGTTATTCTGAGAGCCCTGTGTGTCGATGAGTCGCTGCCCATTCGGGATGTGAGAGACTCACCCTCTAACCGATGACATAGCGTGAGCTTTGAAGCATCGGGATTGTTCCCACACGGAATAACATTCTTTTGATTGCTTATACCCCAAATTTATGATAATATGAAGCGAAACATCTTTTTATCGAGAGTATTCTTGGGTATCCCCCAAGCTGTAATTAACCAGTATGAACATATTCCTCNTTTGATTGCTTATACCCCAAATTTATGATAATATGAAGCGAAACTCCTTTTATCGAGAGTATTCTTGGGTATCCCCAAAGCTATAATTAACCAGTAGGAACATATTCCTTTGGAAGTGCTCTTGACCCCAGCACAGATACATACATCTGACTCTCTAGTTATGGGTACTCTATGTAGATACTTCTTTCGCATATATTTGTTTAAGGTGCATCCGCCGGATCTTGTTTGGGAGGACATTCTTCACCTATCATTGTGAGGTTTATCGCACGTAGACTCTTCACGTTTTATTTTCTCTCTTATTTGTTTTTTTTGTCGTATGTCCCTTCTTATTCGGTTTCTTTCTTCTTTGAATCACCGATTTGANCTATGTAGATACTTCTTTCGCATATATTTGTTTAAGGTGCATCCGCCGGATCTTGTTTGGGAGGACATTCTTGACCTATCATTGTGAAGTTTATCGCACGTAGACTCTTCACGTTTTATTTTCTCTCTTATTTGTTTTTTTGTCGTATGTCCCTTCTTATTCAGTTCCTCTCTTCTTTGAATCACTGATTTGATTTGGGGGGGAGATTTATTCAAATGGGGGAAGTATACGACGATCGACAAGCTGGCGACTCCTTTTAAAAAAAAACGAACGGAAACAGTGGACTAGTCGGCTGAAGACGCAAAACTTGACTTTCCTTGGTAGGCTTCGTTGGGTCACGTCACTTCTTCTATTATCCGCGAGATGTCTTCGTGATTCATGCTAACATATATTTTATATACACCACAGTTCAACATTAGTGAGAAGTGATCAAGAACNCCTTGGTAGGCTTCGTTGGGTCACGTCACTTCTTCTATTATCCGCGAGATGTCTTCGTGATTCATGCTAACACATTTTTTATATACACCACAGTTCAACATCAGTGAGAAGTGATCAAGAACTGGCCATAGCCACTCCAATTCTATGGTGCACTCCTGAATCGATCAATCACCCTGTACCTCTGCTTGTATCTCATGTTGAATTTAAAACACCCTCATGTGGTTCTCCATCCCAGCATAAATCCACTTCAACTTTACCCAGATGTCCTTCACCTTTCAAATGTCATCTACTAAGGATGCAATTGACATAAACATCGAGTTGAGTAACCAAGTGTAGATTAAGGTAGTGGCTCCACTTATTCCCCTCAACATTGTCATTCTTTAGTTCGTCCCCAATCAGATATCTCTCTAGTCTATTCCCTACTACAGTTTCGACCAGACATGACCAACTCAAATATGTGGTCAGTCCATGAAGCATCAGATCCACAGGAGGGAAATCTAACTTCACCTGCATCGAAGCATGTGTTAAAGTAGTGGCTCCCGTAAAGACGCTAGCTCACTGTATGAGCCCGACCAAGATCTTCAAAATTTCAAGATCTAGTTTTCCCGGAAGCTTCAATCCTTTACATTCAGCATTATCTCCATCTCCTCACGTCCTAGAACACAAGAATTCAAGTCTATATCACACCCAAATTTGATCCTTCGCCTCTGTACATTGCGATCACGCTTTGGTCTCTGGAAGTCGTGATCTCTACACTGTGATCGTGTCGTGGTCTCTGGAAATTGTGATCTGTATCTGCTGATCCATCATGGTCGCAATCTATATGTTGCGAGCATCACCGTGATCTCATGTCGCGACTCGTTTTCTCACTGGTTCCAGGTAGGAGTGGTGATCCTATGCTGCAATCGTCACGGCGATCCCATGCCTTCCAAGTTAGTGTGTTTGTATCGCGGGGTTGTTGTCCTTGCTAGCTCTTGTTGAGACTGCTTTGCGGGACTGCATGCAGATCCCGACGATTGAACAACACCAAAGACCGTTGCGATGGCTGCTAGGGTTAGGGCTCTGATACTAGGAAAAAAGAATTGTTGAAAACCTCGTTTGTACATTCATAAGATGAGCTTAAATAGGATATTACAACATTTTACAAATAAGCCCCTAGCCTTCTTCAATATTCCCGTTTTACCAATAGTACCCTAAATTAGGTCCAATTCTCAACAAGTTTGGCTATGAAGACACATGAAAAATTACACATCTTACATGTATGATCTTGTTCATTTAATTTCAAATTTTTATTTCTGGGCTTGTTCAAAAAAATTAAAATTAATATCAAACCAATAACCAAAAAAGTGAATATTGGGATTTTAAAAACCGAAAATCGAAATGCCTTTTTGAGATCAAACCAAATAACTCAACCTCCTTCAGTTCAGTTTGGTTTTTCACTTTTAACCAAATAACATGAAGCAAAAAAAATTTAAGAAAATTAAGTCCGACTTGAAGTAAAGATTAATGAATATCCTCCGATGGTACATTAAGCAAAGATGAATCAACTCATTTGAATTAGATTGTTAAAATCATCACAAAAGAATATGTAAGAGAATAATTACTTTCATACCTTACGACCAGCAAATCTTTGTGTCAATTCATTGATGTGATATTTGACCGCTGGAAGCTCAAGTGCCCGCTGAAACCGGTCAGAGTCTATCCCAATAGGAAACTATTGAGTTTTTCAAACGTGATATGCATGAAAAAAAACAAAATAAATAATAGGAAAAGATCATATTACTCTAAAATACATTAAAAACATTTATGGATTGTAAAGATCCGAATAATGAAGTTATTAAATCAAGTGAATGCTTGACAAACATATGACATGCCAAAATTAGAGAGCTGGACCATACCGCAGCAACTCGTGTCAGTTTTCCTTGGTCTTCCACTCCCTCTGGCGTGCCTTCAAGTCCCAGAATTCTAGTGCAAGCACTCACAAAATGTCGTGCATAGTCATATGTGTGAAATCTGAATTACATGATAAGACAAATAGTAAATTTAGTGATAATTTATTATGATTCGCTAAAAAGATAGCCCATCTTTAAAGTGCACGTAGAATTCTTCTGAAATTTTTCCCACATAACGGGAAAATTATTAAAAAAATACACATCATAGTAACTAATAGCATGATATAAAAACATCTAAAAAGAATAAAATGTGGAATCCAGATCATTAGGGAAATAATTTCCTTCAGAAAGGGAACAACTTATGATCCATTAAAAGGCAATACCGATATACCTTAGAGGAGAGAGAAATAAAATCTGCAATCCTTATCTAGCCTAACAAATACATTCCGCACACATAGATAACTCTTGGATATTATAGATCATTTCTTTTCCAGCAGTCGTTATCATTGCCAAAATATTTAAATAAAAAAGATTCAACTCTCACCAACAGCAAATTAATCCAGATGAAATTAACTTAAATAATCGGTGTTCAAACTCCCATACCATCCACACAATAACAAACAGATGCTTTAGAAACAATCCCCAAAGGCTTATATAAATAGAAACACATTGGGCAAAGCAGGTAGGAAGGGCATGCAACTGGGTAAACCATACAAGTCTTAATAATTATAGAGTTCGCCACATTACAAAATCTCACAAGTCCATTTCAAGAATCAACAAAAAACCCCTCTTCGACCTCTCGTTCACATGATTAGAAATATAGAACAACCATCGAAAGGACAGCAATAATTCAATATGCTTCCAGCATCCATCCAATCACAACCGCAGAAGATAGCAGTTCACAGCGTTCATAACCATCTATTATAATGTGAAAGAATTGAAACAACAAAATAAGTTTTCCCTCAAGCTTTCCATTTTTCATTTCATGATCATGCTTAAAGCTCCAATATTTGCATTAAATAAATAATTGCACCGACGGAATTGACCAAAAAGATGGAAATAAAATCCCAAAAAATGTTGATTTTTTGAAGTTACCGGAGTTAACCAAAACTCCAAGAGAGAATCAGATTTGTATTATGCAAAAGAAAAAAAACCTATAATACAATCAAAACCTCGAGACATGAAGAAAACACAACACAAATATCTCGCTAGTGCTACACAGGATTGCAGTANAGGTAGTGGCTCCACTTATTACCCTCAACATTGTCATTCTTTAGTTCGTCCCCAATCAGATATCTCTCTAGTTTATTCCCTACTACAGTCTCGACCAGACATGACCAACTCAAATATGTGGTCAGTCCATGAAGCATCAGATCCACAGGAGGGAAATCTAACTTCACCTGCATCGAAGCATGTGTTAAAGTAGTGGCTCCCGTAAAGACGCTAGCTCACTGTATGAGCCCGACCAAGATCTTCAAAATTTCAAGATCTAGTTTTCCCGGAAGCTTCAATCCTTTACATTCAGCATTATCTCCATCTCCTCACGTCCTAGAACACAAGAATTCAAGTCTATATCACACCCAAATTTGATCCTTCNTGATCTATATGTTGCGAGCATCACTGTGATCTCATGTCGCGACTCGTTTTCTCACCGGTTCTAGGTAGGAGTAGTGATCCTGTGCTGCGATCGTCACGGCGATCCCATGCCTTCCTAGTTAGTGTGATTGTATCGCGGGGTTGTTGTCCTTGCTAGCTCTCATTGAGACGGCTTTGTGAGGACTGCATGCAGATCCCGACGATTGAACAACACCAAAGACCGTTGCGATGGCTGCTAGGGTTAGGGCTCTAATACTAAGAAAAAAGAATTGTTGAAAACCTCCTTTGTACATTCATAAGATGGGCTTAAATAGGGTATTACAATATTTTACAAATAAGCCCCTAGCCTTCTTCAATATTCCCGTTTTACCAATAGTACCCTAAATTATGTCCAATTCTCAACAAGTTCGGTTATGAAGACACCTGAAGAATTACACATCTTACATGTATGATATTGTTCATTTAACTTCAAATTTTTATTTCTGGGCTTGTTCAAAAAAATGAAAATTAATATCAAACCAATAACCAAAAAAAGTGAATATTGGGAATTTAAAAATCGAAAATCTAAATGCCTTTTTGAGATCAAACCAAATAACTCAACCTCCTTCGGTTCAGTTTGGTTTTTCACTTTTAACCAAATAATGTGCACCCTTACCATTTTGCGTGAAGCAAAAAAATTTTAAGAAAATTAAGTCTGACTTGAAGCAAAGATTACTGAATATCCTCCGATGGTACATTAAGCAAAGATGAATCAACTCATTTGAATTAGATTGTTAAAATCATCACAAAAGAATATGTAAGAGAATAATTACTTTCATACCTTACGACCAGCAAATCTTTGTGTCAATTCATTGATGTGATATTTGACCGCTGGAAGCTCAAGTGCCCGCTGAAACCGGTCAGAGTCTATCCCAATAGGAAACTATTGAGTTTTTCAAACGTGATATGCATGAAAAAAAACAAAATAAATAATAGGAAAAGATCATATTACTCTAAAATACATTAAAAACATTTATGGATTGTAAAGATCCGAATAATGAAGTTATTAAATCAAGTGAATGCTTGACAAACATATGACATGCCAAAATTAGAGAGCTGGACCATACCGCAGCAACTCGTGTCAGTTTTCCTTGGTCTTCCACTCCCTCTGGCGTGCCTTCAAGTCCCAGAATCCTAGTGCAAGCACTCACAAAATGTCGTGCATAGTCATATGTGTGAAATCTGAATTACATGATAAGACAAATAGTAAACTTAGTGATAATTTATTATGATTCGCTAAAAAGATGGCCCATCTTTAAAGTGCACGTAGAATTCTTCTGAAATTTTTCCCACATAACGGGAAAACTATTAAAAAAATACACATCATGGTAACTAATAGCATGATATAAAAACATCTAAAAAGAATAAATTGTGGAATCCAGATCATTAGGGAAATAATTTCCTTCAGAAAGGAAACAACTTATGATCCATTAAAAGGCAATACCGATATACCTCAGAGGAGAGAGAAATAAAATCTGCAATCCTTATCTAGCCTAACAAATACATTCCGCACACATAGGTAACTCTTGGATATTATAGATCATTTCTTTTCCAGCAGTCGTTATCATTGCCAAAACATTTAAATAAAAAAGATTCAACTCTCACCAACAGCAAATTAATCCAGATGAAATTAACTTAAAAAATCGGTGTTCAAACTCCCATACCATCCACACAATAGCGAACAGATGCTTTAGAAACAATCCCAAAAGGCTTATATAAATAGAAACACATTGGGCAAAGCAGGTAGGAAGGGCATGCAACTGGGTAAACCATACAAGTCCTAATAATTATAGAGTTCGCCACATTACAAAATCTCACAAGTCCATTTCAAGAATCAACAAAAAACCCCTCTTCGACCTCTCGTTCACATGATTGGACATATAGAACAACCATCGAAAGGACAGCAATAATTCAATATGCTTTCAGCATCCATCCAATCACAACCGCAGAAGATAGCAGTTCACAGCGTTCATAACCATCTATTATAATGTGAAAGAATTGAAACAACAAAATAAGTTTTCCCTCAAGCTTTCCATTTTTCATTTCATGATCATGCTTAAAGCTCTAATATTTGCATTAAATAAATAATTGCACCGACGCGAATTGACCAAAAAGATGGAAATAAAATCCCAAAAAATGTTGATTTTTTGAAGTTAGCGGAGTTAACCAAAACTCCAAGAGAGAATGAGATTTGTATTATGCAAAAGAAAAAAAACCTATAATACAATCAAAACCTCGAGACATGAAGAAAACACAACACAAATATCTCGCTAGTGCTACGCAGGATTGCAGTAGGTGTACAGGTGTAGTGGCTCGGGTTGGTGGACGGCCATGTTAGTAGTGTAGGTAGGAAATTGGTAGGTGAGAGGAGTAGGTTGCTGGGAAGTTGGGGGTTGAGCAGGCGAGGGGAAATGGGATTGATGGTCGACTGGAAGGGGGCCTGTTGGAAACAGGTTACGGCACCTGCGGCTGAGAAGAGGAGAGAATATGCGGCTGGAGGAGGCTAGTGAGGAGCAGCAGGGTATGGGGTGTAGGCGGCAGTAAAAGAAGGCTGGAGGGGGAGAGGGAGTAGATGGCATGCAGTTCTGGGAGGTAGCTGTAGTTGGTGGCCCTCGGTTTTGGATGCCAATAATAGACAGACGCTGATCTGGAGTGTAGCGGCAGAGGTGGAGTCCTGAGGCTGAAGGTGGTGAGCTGCAGAAAAACGAAAGTTTTGCTTTCGCTTAACTGTTGAGACAAGGAATTCANGGATGCCAATAATAGACAGACGCTGATCTGGAGTGTAGCGGCAGAGGTGGAGTCCTGAGGCTGAAGGTGGTGGGCTGCAGAAAAACAACAGTTTTGCTTTTGCTGAACTGTTGAGACAAGGAATTCGACGCCTGTTGTGACAGAGGGATGCGAGGAAAGGGAAGGTAGAGGATAATCACTACTTCAAAGCGAGATACATCAGGAGCCCCGCTCATTCTCGGATACAGTCCTAATNCAGACGCTGATCTGGAGTGTAGCGGCAGAGGTGGAGTCCTGAGGCTGAAGGTGGTGAGCTGCAGAAAAACGACAGTTTGCTTTCGCTGAACTGTTGAGACAAGGAATTTGACGCCTGTTGTGACAGAGGGATGCAAGGAAAGGGAAGGTAGAGGATAATCACTACTTCAAAGCGAGAAACAGCAGGAGCCCCGCTCATCCTCGGATACAGTCCTAAGAGAGAAAACTGGGGAGGCTGACGGCTATCCTGACAAAAACACAGCAAAACTCCATCCTAAAATAGAAAATAACATACTTATAATAATAGAAGATAACTAAGAGGGGGAGGCCCCTCCCATTGGGAGGCAATCCTAGCACATAAACAAGAACAGGTCAACCCCTGCAATCCCTTGGCTGAACTGGTTCAGTCATTTCCCGTCCGGTTCAGCCCTCACGGAGCACTGCATTAGTCTCTTAGGGTTGGGGGATCTTCGACCTCATTCGTCGAAGCTTATGTCTGCATGTTGATGGCGACAATTTTGCTAGAACCTGCCGAGGCTGAAGGATCTTCGACTTCAGTCCTGGTAGCCCTTGGATCCTTGGGAATGCGGTGCGGTGAAGTGGAAGACATCAACCATATCACGTCCAAATGCGATACCCTTACTGCGGTTCTTCAAGTGCTGCAGTGGTGGGGCACTAACATCCCAATTTTTAATAACTTTAATGATATTTGCAGGTGGCCGAGCAAAGTTTTGAGAGAGCAAAGTGCAAGTGGAAGAATTTTCTACAGTGTTGCCTACCAATGTTGGAGAGCAGGAAACACAAAGAAGCATGGCAAATCTTATGGCACTTTGGTTGTTATGGCTTCGACCATCCTCTCATAACTTATGTGTATTCATGCATACCCCATTCAGGAGCAATGGCACATATTTCAGCTTAACAGGTTATTTTCTCCCCACTGGTGTTCCCCTCGGTCCGATTAAGGCCAATGTAGATGGGGCACTTCTACCGAACAATCAAGTTGGCTTGGGAGTGGTGATTCTAGGTGAAGCTGGCCAAGTTTTTACTGCGGTAGGACAGTTTTTACACTGGGATAGTTTGAGAGTGGAGTTGGGCACGATCTCCTTTTTGGGCTAGCTTCTTCAGCCGGAAGATGGAAACTAAAGGCGTGATTATTGAGGGCAGCATTGAGTACTTATTTTTTCTCTTCTTTTAGACAAGTTCCTTTTTGTTTTTGCTCATAGAGAACGTGGCAAAGCAGCTCATTTTTATGCCCAACTTGCTTAGGATAGAGGACTTGTTTTTTGTCTTTCGTTTTTTGGAAGGGAGGATAAGGCTTTTGTTTGAGATGCTCATACTTATAACCCTGTTTTTTTTAGCATGGTAGAGGTTGATGCCAACTACACTATGCTTTTTGTGTAGCTTTTATAGCTCTTTTTGTAACTTTTGGAATTTAATGCAAAATGCACACCCGTCATGGATCTCGCTATCAACTGCACTGCCTCCCAAAATACCGAAGAAGTTTTCTTCACTTGTGAGCATACATCCATATTGATCCAACATTCTGAGAGTACACTACTAAACTGAGTTGAACTTCGTGTCACATGTCATCTCTCAAATCCTCTCAAGGTAACCCAAGGTTGACCCAACCTGATCTGAAGTGAGAGTAACCTAAATCTCCCCACACGGTAGTGGTCATGAAGGTAAGGTATCGATCATGAATTCCTAAAATGCTCTCTGTCGTGACTGTCCCATGTTTGGAATTGATGTCTCAAACACCAGACTTAAAATAACAGCATTTAGCTTTTGGTTATTTCTTTTTGAATAGTTGCACCATGGATTTAAAAGAAGATCTTTATTCTTTTTTCTGAAAAAAAAATTTGTGACAGTCTTTTATTTTGAGATTAGGAAGTTGTCATGGAAGATATCTCGAGGATCGAATATTGATCATCACAGTCATTCTTCCTTCTTCACCTTGTACGAGAGAAAATACCTCATTCAGATAATGTAGATTTTCTCTACTTAAAATTTGGATTCGAATTCGATCAATTTCATTATTAAGTCATTCTAGAAACTCAAATATTCTCTCTCGCCCCACGAATTTTTTAAGGATCACCCTGAGATATTGATAGTAATCCAACTATAAGCAATAAACCTTAATGGCATTAAAATATTCAATGAAAAAAATATTATTTTATTGGGTAGTGGTAAGCTTTATCTTGATTTTATAGACGAGTGCGGTATCTTTCATATTGCAGTATCTTTCACATTTGATGTAGAAGAACATTAAAAGCCCACTAATCTCCGAAAACAAATTGTTCCATTACCTATATCATAATCATTAAATTAGTTTCTTCTAGAAGTAAATATTTTGGGCCTTTAAGCACCAGCAAAAAATCTACAAGTTGTTGAATCCTTCTCTTTTCCCATTGAAAGGTCTTCATGATTTGAAATCATTTAAGATATTTTTTTTTTTTCATTCGAGTGATAAGATGCTTGAAATATCTGGGACTTTCTCATTTGGTCTGATTTTTAATATTATTCATGGTTGAATCCTTTGAAAGGAAGTCAAATAAACCAAGATAAAGTGATTAGAAAGAGAATTTGGCAAGAGTGGTGAGGTTGAAAGTGAAAACCCAAACTTTAGAGAATAAGAATAAAAACTAGAAATAATATCCTAATCTTGCTCTAATACCATACAAAAAACTGAACGATGAAATAACACTTACAAAAATCTTAATTTAATTTTTTACAAGAGGAAAGATATATACATATATTAAATTGAAAGAGGAAAAAACTTAGGGGTTGGAGAGATTCTATATAAAAGCACAAAAATTTCAATCTGATGGTCATAAAAAAAAATCAACATTAGAAAGCCTCGATCCGACGATCCTATAGAAAATCCGTGAAAAATAAATTCAACTGTACAAAGTGTTGAGTATTGTGGAGCCAGGTCCACTTCTCTTAATGACGGTTTTTGCATCTATGGAATGTATTTAATGTATTTAATTACATGTATCTCTTTCCTTGATGACTTCCAATCTCTAGCCTTCCTCTCTCGTTTCGCAAAATAAGGAAAAGATCCTAAATTCTCTTGCTCGATTTTTTTTTCCCCCGCTTGCTTCTTGGTCTGCTCTCCCACCTCCGCTTCTTGCGATAAAAAGCCACGACAAAAGGAAGGGAAATTGATTTTCATGCGAGAGTTGAATTTCACGGGACAAGCCACTTCTCCTTTCTGCGTTCCTTCTCTATTTGTTCCCCTTCGGTGGCACAGGGGTAGAGAGGAGAGAGAAAAAAGAGAGAGAGAGAGAGAGAGGGAGATTTCTTGTAATAGTCGAAGTTATCTCTATCGAAAGAAACTTCATTTTCCGTTATTGGGAAAGCGTCTGGAAAAGATGGATGAGGCTGAATTGAGTCTGTTGAATTGACAAGTTCTGGGGGTTATTCGATTAACTCTGTCGAGATCCGTTGCACACAACGTCATCAAAAAAAGGACAATTGCAGATCTCATGACAACTTTGCCAGGCATGTATGAAAAACCATCAGCGAATAATAAGGTAAACTTGATTAAAAAGTTATTCAACTTAAAGATAACAGATAGTATGTTTGTCGCACAACATCTGAAGGATTTTAATACTATTACAAATCAATTATCGTCTGTTGAAATTAAATTTGATGATAAGATAAGTGCATTGATATTGTTGGTCTCATTGTCAAATAGCTGGAAGTCATGAAGATGGTTGTTATTAATTCTACAGATAAATCTAAACTGAAATAAGATAATATTCGTGATTTGATTTTGATTGAAGAGGTGCGCATGAAAGATTTTGGCGAGATCTCATGTTCGAGTTCAGCACTAAATGTTGATTCTATAGAGAGATCACAGAAAGGGAACTCAAACAGAGTAATATCAAAATCAAAGTACAAAGCTAAGAGCAAGTCAAAGCACAGTCCGCAAGCAATCTGCTGGAATTGTGAAAAAGTTAGACACATAAAGAAGAACTGCAAAAATCTCAAGAAAACGGAGAACTTCAATGCTAATGTTGTAACTGAAGAAGTGCAGGATACACTATTGTTTGCAGTTCATAGTTTTGTTGATAATTGTGTATTGGATTCAAAAACTTCTTTTCATACATGTTCCCACCAGAAGTTAATGCAAAATTATATTGCAGGTGACTTTGAGAAAGTATATCTGGCTGATTGAGAATCTTTGAACGTGATAGGGATGGGAGACGTTGATATAGCACTCCCTAACAATAGCAAATGGACTTTCCAAAAGGTCAAACACATTTCTGACTTGAAGAAAAATCTCATTTTTCTTGGCAACTCGATGAGTGTGATCATTCAGTAGTGTTCTTGGATAGCACCTGGAATGTCACAAAAGGGGCACTTGTACTGGCACAGGGTAAGAAAACCTCAACACTATATATGACCACTGGTTCAATTAACAGTGTTGATACCACCACTGCAGAGAGCACAACAGATTTATGGCATTGCAAGTTTGGCCACATGAGTCAGAAAGGTATGAAACAACTTCAGTCCAGACGCAAGCAACCATAATTGAAGTCAGTTGATCTCAGCATGTGTGAGAGTTGCACTATGGGGAAACAGAAGATCAGTTTCTTGAAAGGTGGCAAAGTATCAAAGACAGGAAAACTGAAACTTGTACACAAAGATATGCGGGGACCTTCTCCAGAGGCATCTCTTGGAGGCTCTCGTTACTATGTCACATTCATTGATGACCACGGTAGAAAAGTATGGACTTATTTCTTGAAGCATAAATCTGATGTATTTAATGTGTTCAAAACTTAAAAGGTCATGGTAGAGACAGAGATGGACTTAAAACTGAAATGTTTGAGGTCTGACAATAGTGATAAGTGCATTGAATGTAGGTTCAAAGAATATTGTGAAGTTCAGGGTATCGGAATGGAGAATATCATTGCGGGGACACCACAACAAAATAGAATTGCATAACGTGTGAACAAAATCATTAATGAGTGTGCTAGAAGCATGAGATTGCACGTCGGACTACAACCAGCTTTTTGGGTAGATGCTGTCAGCAATGCAGTTTACTTGATCAATAAGGGGTCATCTGTTTCATTAGATTGTGAATTATCTGAGGAGATATGGAGCAGAAAAGAGATCAAATTTTCTCACCTGAAAACTTTTGACTATCTCTTATGTTCTTAGTAATTTTGATGCTCGAAGCAAACTTGAGGGTAAGTCCAAAAAATATTATTTCATTGGTTATGGAGACGAGGCATTTGGTTATCGTTTCTGGGATGATTAAGACCAGAAGATCATAAGAAATAGAAATGTGATTTTTAATGAGAAGATCATGTACAATGACAAGTTCAAAACAGTTTATGATGTCACTTCCCAGGAATCCGAGTTGACAAGGTTTAATGACTTACCGGAGGTCACAGTGCTAGACAGAGATGTAAGTGATAAGGAGAGTGAGTCCGGTGCACCCATACTTATTGTTCTGCAGTCAGTTGCAGAGTCATCCATCCCTATAGCTACAGTTTGCAGGTCAGTCAGGAATAGATGTTCTTCTCAGCATTACTCACCAACATTGAACTACATTTTGTTGACAGATGGTGGAGAATCACAGAGCTATGAAGAAACCTTGCAAGATGAAAATTCGAGCAAGTGAGCATTGGTCATGAAAGATGAGATGAATTCTCTGTTAAGAAATCAAGCATGAGAGCTGACAGAACTTCCACTATAGAAGAAGACATTGCACAAAAAATGTGTGTACCGGGTAAAAACTGAGCATGATAGCACTAAAAGGTACAAAGTTAGACTTGTAAAAGACGTTCAGCGGAAGCAGGGTATTGATCATTCAAGGATCTTTTCTCCTGTAGTGAAGCTCACAACCATCATAATAATATTGTTCATAGTTGGTACAGAAGATTTATTTCTTAAGCAGTTAGATGTGAAGACAATTTTTCTTCATGGAGACCTTAAAGAAGACATCTACAAGCACCAGCCTGAGAAATTTGTAGCACAGGAAAAGGAAAACTCAACTTGCAGACTGAAGAAGATTTTGTATCACCTGAAACAAGCTCTTATACAGTGGTACAAGAAATTTGATAAATTCATACAAAATGCGGGGTACACCAGATGTCAGGCAGATCATTGTTGTTATGTCAAACATTTTGACAATTCTTACGTTATTCAACTATTATCTATTTCCTTGAATGTATTTAAAGCTTACAGTGAGCATAAAAATACAAAATGAGTGTTTAAATAATTTCCTAATTAATAAGACTTAAAAATTCGCTTAATGGAATTTTTATGATATTATATTTAGAAAAAAATTAAGTGTTTTTCGATTTGTTAGTTGATAGTAATTGATTCAAAAAGTATTTTTGGGAAACAAAAAATAATTCAATCACACCACATTAAGAATTTTGAGACCTATTTAGGCTTAAGAAGAGAGAAATTAAAAGAAGGGGCAAGATTTTTAAAGATTAATAATAATCCGACCTTAAAATGATATTTGCACTTCTTTCATTACACTTACATAATATTGTTAGAAAATCAAGGAGTCCCACATGAGAACTATAAACATAATTGAGTATTAGTTAGATATGTGATTACTTGAGGACAAATAATAAATAAATTTTGGAGAATTTATATGAAGTAAATTTACATAACTTTCTTGTTTTAAATGTCATATTTTTCCTATTTATCATGATTTTATGCTTGTGAAAACATTTGGTAGTATTTTACAGGTTACAAAGGTTTACAACGCATTGTGGAGCTTTATCACAAAGGGAACAG
>JXCR01092193.1:30526-58593 GCA_002079205.1 Phalaenopsis hybrid cultivar | reverse complement strand
AATATAATACAAAAAAAGATACTTAATAGCCAATGCTAAGAAACCATGTAGATCAGAAAAATTACAAAAGAAACTAATTTGAAATGCCTTGTTTGATGCCCGATGAACAGGGCAGAGTAAAGATAAATTTTAGTATTATTCATGTCATGTCTACCCAACGTGATTCGGAACCCTTTAATCAAACAATGCTTCATTACCTGAATGATTGCATTTAAATCATAAGGTTGCAATGAAACATGATCTCATAATGGTCTACAATATTTTATTAAAGATGGAGGCTCAGTCAATTGTGATGCATGTTTTTTTTTTTTCATATTGTATGATTTATCTAGGTTAATTTGAAAACAGCTTGGTTATGCAACTTTGATGCACTATTTTAAATCTTATTTAAACTAATAACTTAATGAAAGTTTTTATGTTTAATTTTGATGTGTGAATGTTTATTTTGGATGATTTTATCTTATAATAAATAATAGTTGGATGCAAAAACCTAGATGGACCCTTGAGTACAAAAGAGGTGTAGAAATTTTTTTATAGTTTGCATCTAAGAGCAAAATTCAAAAACTGAAATTTTATGTCCATGTAGAGTTTATATTAACAGATTTTTCTATAATATGAAATATGTCAAAGATCATTTAATATGTAAATGAATTTATTTTGGTTATGTCGTGTGAAACCGACATGGGGTGGAGTAAGAATAACAATATCAGTGAAGTTGCTAAGCTTGAATATTCAACAATCGCAAATTCAAGCAGAAGAACCAAATATGAATGATATAGAAAGATTTATAAGGGGCACTTTTACCAAAAAAAAATAATTCAAGTAATCTAATTATCGATTGTAAAACATCTATTTCTCATCCAAAAAGTGATGATCAAAGTTTGAATAAGTTGTTATAAGATGCGGAAGCAAAATTACATCTAATGTGCAAGTATTTTATAAAATTATCTTTTATATTACACTTATTTTGTTTGAAATGTTCACATGCATGGACTACAAGATCTTTTAATATGTTACTAGAGTTATTAGTAAAAGCCTTCCTCGACAAGACTTCTTTGCCTAAGAATACAAATGAGGTAAAAATAATTATCATAGCATTCAATTTTGGTTATACAAAAATAGATGCATGTCCTAATGATTGTGTGCTATTTTGGAAAGAGAAGTCTGATCAGGAGGTTTGTGATACTTATGACTTATCAAAATGGAGCAATACTCAGAAAAAAAATAGTATTCAGGGAAAGAAAACATTATATCCTGAAGGCAGCAAAAATTATTCGATATTTTTCATTAATTCCTAGATTATGAAGTTTATTCAAATCAAAGAAATATGTAGTACACGCGGATTGACATGATAAACATAGAAACGAAAATGGTAAGTTACAATATTCAATAGATGGAGAAGCTTGGAAATCATTCGACTTACTGTATCCTGCATTTACTTTTGACTATCGTAATGTTCGTCTTGGATTGGTCGCTGATTGTTTCAATCCATTCAAGGTTATGAGTATTGCGTACATTATGTGGCCTGTGATTTTGATTGCTTATAATATGCCACATTGGATTGGTATAAAACATACCTCATCATCTTATCAAAAAGTACTTGAGTTATGGCATAAAGTTCAGTGCTTCGATGCAAGTGGAGTGAATTTAACCTTATAGGCCTATTTATTATGGACTATTAATGATTTCCTGCATTTTGAATATTATTTGGATATAATAAAAGGAAGATTTACATGTCTTTGTTGTGCTGAAAATACTAAGTCATTATGGTTGTATAAGAGTAAGAACCTTTATTTTGTGAGTCTAACTTTGGATGTCATTTAATCGTATATTTTGCAAACAAACATTTCATTTTGATAATAAAGAAGAAGTCAGAAGTGTGCCTTAGAGAAGTAATACAAGTACAATTTTATTTGAAGTTGAAAATTTAAACTTCACACACGATAATCCTTATAATTCAATCATAAAAGGTTTGAAAAGTTTTCATTCTAGAGCAACAATAGAACAATCACGCATTTCTAGTAAATGGAAGAAAAAGAGTATTTTTTTAAAAAAAATTCATATTGGAGGACTAACTTATTACGCCACAATTTAGATGTCATGCATATAAAAAAAATATTTGTGACAATATTTTTGGCGTTTTAGTAGGACTTGAAAAATCTAAATATAACCTCCAAGCATATTAGGATTTACTTGACATTGGTATGAAGAAAGATTTACATCCATAATTATTGGAAAATGGTGATTACTTGTTGCCTCAAATCTACTTCACATTGTCGAAAAAAATAGAGAATAATATTCTGCGAGTTGCTGAAGAATATGAAACTAAAATATTATTCATCAAATATTTCTAGGTTTGTGACCGCTACTGATTGTAAAATCATGAGATTAAAAAATCTTGACTTTCATGTTCTTTTTGAAGAGCTTCCCATTGCTCTCGGTTCTCCTGCACCATCAGAAGAGGATATGAGCATTATTGTGGAGATAGCACAATTTTAAAATTGATATGTAATAAGGTTATTAAATCAAGTGAGTTAGACAAATTATAGTCAGAAATTACATTGACATTATGCTAAATGGAAAAGTATTTTCATCTATCTTCTTTTACAATTATGGTTCATTTACATATTCATTTGGTTGAGAAAGTCAAATTTAGTAGTCATATTCACTACAGATAGATGTACCTATTTGAAAAGTAAAAAATATTTATTTATTCATTAATTTTTTTATGAATTAAAAAAATTGTTTTAATGATAGAAATATAGAGGTTCTCCATACTAAAGGATTGCTTTGATAATAAAGATTGCTAAGGGTTACATTGTTGAAGAAGGAATAACATTTTGTTTTTATTATCTTGAATTTTTCACACAATCTAATGATTTCAAAAATTTAATAAAATGTTGGAAGAAAATTATTATAAACTTTCAAGCACAGGAATTTCTCTAGGTAAGTCATATGTGTTAGATGAAAGTCTTTAGTACAAATTCATAGATATGTGTTTTGTCATTGTGATAATTTTGCTACACATATAAATATTTTCATTTTAATAATGAGCAGAGAAAAAGACAACATCATACACATCTCACATCAACAAATATCAAGAATATCGTGAATGAAAACTTCCATGATTGGTTTAAGCAAATGGTAAAATTGAAATTTACATGTTTAAATATTAAGTTTGTTTCTGACATCTTATTAATTTATACTATAAATGCAGATAATGAATAATAATAATCCACTAGTGCCAAACGAAGTAAAAGTAATTGCTAAGGGGCCTAATATAGTTGTCTGACAGTACAGAGGATTCAATATTAACGGATATAACTTTCACACTAAAGAACGTGATGCAAATAAAAAAAACTCAAAATTATGGTGTTGTTAAAACCACAAAAATAGGAAATTTCAATTTTTATGGTCGACTTAATGATGTTATTAACATCAATTATTCAAGCTTCTTTAGAGTTGTATAGTTCAAGTGTAATTGGGCTAACACTAATAATAGTGGCATGCAAGTAGATCAATTTGGTCATACTTACGTAAATTTTCACGTCCAATTCACTCTAGAGATAACTTATTTGTTTTTTCTTCACAAGTTGAGCCACTTTTCTACATCAAACATCCTAAGCATGAAAATTCAAATTTTATTATAAAAGTTAAACCCAGAAATGTCTTCAATTCAAGCATCATCTCCACTTCTCTTGGTGTTTCATCTCTTTCCCCCCCCCGAAAATCTGAAACACCTGTACATTGGACATTTGTTACTTTTTCTTCTTACATCTCAGCTTATTTTTACATTAGTGTGTGTGTGTTCTTTTTCTTATATTTTTGTGCTTGTGTTTGTGAACAGAAAACATTGTTTACTTAGATTGTGTACTAATAATCTGTGGTACTTGATATCCTATAATCTTCTTGACGTTTTTTTATTACTCAGCACTTTCTAAAGCACTTCTATACTTTGTAGACTTTTTTCTTTGTATTCATTTAGTAAATTATATTTTGTTTTTTTCATTTTTACTTGGCACTTCTATACTTTGTAGTAGTTTTAGATGGAACGTTTAACATTCTTTCTTCCAATTTCTCTTCCACTTTGTAGGGCAATAACTGCTTAAGCAAAAAATGTTATCTTCACATCAAAAGATTGAAGCTTTTAACTGTGGTATTTGTTCTATTTGTTGCTATAGAACAAATAACAATTTTCCATCGATGTAATTCATATCTTAACTAGTGAAAGTTTACATTATATGGGAACTTATTGCAGCAGCTAATGATACTTTTCTCTTGGAAAACTGCAATTTTGTTGTTTATGTATCCGAACGTGAAAAGAAAGCCACTTTTACTCACATTAACTTCTTTTGTAATGGAACTATTTCTTTGTTTTGCTTTTTTGTATAATGTTTTATATTTATGAAATAACTAATTTAAATACAGCCTACTTTCAGGTCCTTTTATGTTTGTGATGCAGCTGGAAGGGTAAAAAGCCATGGTGATGCTGACATCAAATTTGCTCAGGCATGATTGGTTTTCAACTTTTTTTTTACTTGTGGCATTTACATGCACACCACCGAATTTTTATGTATGTACATATCTACCACCTCATCTATGTTTTTTACATCTCCCTTACTCAGATGCTTTACATCGCGTTAAAAATACTATTGTTGTGACTTTCAATAGGTGAAATACACCTTTTCATGCTTAGTTATGGTGGCATGTATGTAAAAATTGAAGTTTATGTGTTTAGGTATGGAAATACATAGGAATTGAGTGGTATGCATGCAAATCTCCCTTTTTTACTTTTGTATAGCTAAATGCTATCACTTTCTTGCAGAATCTATTTTCACCGAATTTTAGAGTTACTTTAAACATAATATTTCAATCTATTTGTTATGAAAATGGTATTGATTAGTGTTGCATCCTTTTGGATAACCATGTTTTTTGTCTTATTTGCATTTGTTTCTATTTTTCATCATTCTGAATTTAGAAAGAACACTCCTATAAAAAGTAAATACATAGGGATTGAGTGGTATGTATGTTAATCCTCCTTAAATATATAATCAAAGCTTCTCTGTCTAAATGTGAAATAGTGACTTTTAAAATTTTCTTTCTTGTAGGCAATAGGCTTAAAATTCTTTTCTTGTGAAGAGTTCTTCCTTGCTTGAGCCTTTATTGCCTGGAAATTTAATGTTTTGGCGCTTGGTAATTCAACCTTGAGAAAATTTTCAATACTGCAAGTTGAGTGACAGTATATTATTAAGTTTGACATTTTTGTTTTTGTTGATTTTGTTAAGATTGCTAGTGTTTACAATAAGATCAAAATCCTAATCTAAGGAGAGTGGTTAAATTTTAGAAAGTTCTTATATAATCAAAATTCATTTTCCCTTGCAACGAGATCACAATCAGTATAGGAATCAAATGTTTAAAGGTTAAAATGTAATTTTGTGCCAAATAGAAGCATACCAATTTTTTACACTCTCCCAAGTGCATAAAGAACATTGAATAACCTAAAGTAAGTTCCTAATTGATATGGTTATGTTGTGTATGTTCTAGTTTATCACTTCCTGATTACTCATTGTGCCCTCTCTACAGGACTAACCAGACCTCAGGTTCTAACTTCATATCAAATTGGTAAAGGTTTTAGCCTGTCACCCTAGAATCACCAATTCTACACCCATCAGCACTTATCTCCCTATCTATTTGTACTCTCCCATGGACTACGTTTCCTCCCATCTTAATGATTAGTGTAGTATTCACTAGTTGTGTGAAATCATAGCCCTCCGGGATCATTTATATTTTGCAACAGATTTTATCATTACAAATGGTCAGTTTGCAAAGTAAATTATGAATCGGTGAAAATACCATTATAATTTTGGAATAAAAGAAATTTTCAAACCATTCTAATCCCACACATGCTTAATTCTCATAACAATGAGAAAGAGTAAGGAAAACTATTCACTAAGCATGGAGAAAACACAATAGAAAACTTCATTTAAATCAAAGCAAATTCACTAGAAAAGTGTTTACAAGATAATGAACAACACAATACTTAGCTTTTTTCCTCTGAAAGAAAGATGAAAATCCCTCAAATAAAGTCTCCTATTAATCCATTCAAAGCTCATACAATACCTTAAAAATATCTCTCAAAATCTTTCATCAATCTCTCCAGAAAAGATAGAAATCTAAATTTCCTACTCTTATCTACGACCTCTAGATGTTCTTGGAGATTCCAGGAGTTTGAGATGCCAAAAGGTGTCTTCCCAAGTGTCAAAAGGTGTCTTATATAACTCATTGGGACGTCTAGAAGCTGTTTAAAACTGTTTTTGGCACCTATGCACCAGAATGTGGCGCCATGGCGCTAGAACTGGGCGAGACTAGTACCTAGGCGCCACCCTGCTGACAGCACCCCCGTTTCACTCTGTTTCACCCAATTTCAATTCCAATCAGCCCCAAGTGTTATACCTACAAGATAAACATGAAAATAACATTTTTTTAAGTGCAATTTCATTCAAAAGCATGTGATAAATGTAAAGGAGATTGTGCATAGAAAGACATATTGAAATGTGTTAGGTCAGAATTTTCTTCCTTGCTCGATTTGACTCCAAATTGCACCTTTTTAGCTTCATTTTCTACAAAACTCTATTTCTTATACTTAGAACAAAAAACATGCAAAATAACTTCCTTTAAAGTGCAATATCATTAAAAATAAGCATAAAATGTATTTAAAAAAAGTTGGTGATTTTTAGGCATGTCACCAATAGAGAAATCAAGAGACTATTATAGAAAACAATTAATCCTGGTATGAAGAATTGGTCTCTTAGGTAGGATGAAGCATTGTGGGCTTATCGAACTATTTCTAAGAACTTTATAGATCTATTATGTTATAGGCTGATTTTTTGTAAAGTTTGTCATCTGCTAGTAGAACAGAACATAAAGCTTATTGGACAATTGAAGAATTAAACTATAATTTAAGAGATTGGGCATAAAGAAGATTGATGCAATTAAACAAATTGGATGAAATTAGACAAGAGGCTTATGAGAATGCTAAACTCATGGAGGAAAAGATGAAAAATTGGCATGATCAAAAGTTAATTAGGAAGAAACTTCAAGTTGGAAAAGAGGTTCTATTACAACTTGCGATTGAAATTGTTTCCCAAAAAACTAAATTATGAGTGGTCAGAACCATTTACTATAGTCAAACTATACCCATTTAGAGCTATTGGCATTCAAGACTAGAAAAATAACTTTATTTTTAAGGTGAATGGTCAAAGTTTTAAATTGTACTTAGAATGAGATAGAAATGGTTCTAAGGAAATATTGATGTTAGAATCATCCTAATAGTAAATATGGCATCGTAAGGTAAGATGTTAAACCAAGCACTATCTTGTGAGACAATCCAAAGTGTTATCTGATGTGTTGAGTATGTTTTTACTTTCTGCATTTGTTTTAAAAATTGATTTGAAGTTTACTTTTAATTTTGCTTTGAAATTTTTCTGAAATTTGCTTAATTTTTCTATTAGATTAGTGATGTGTCTTGTCCTCTATGGAGTAGTTTGTCCCTAAGGGTGGGATAGGAGGTGAGAACCCCAATGCTTTATGAGATTTATTTATTGTGAGTACTCCTACACTTACCTATTTTATCCAGTACTACTACTTCAAGCTATTCATATATTGGAAAAAAACAATTTTAGGGGAGAAAAGTGTACATTTTGTACAAAAACCCAAAAGTAGTTCACATAACTCAATAAAAGATTTAATGTTTACAAGATAACTCCTGCTAGTTAAACTAATCCATTCCAACTATTTATCCTAGTTGTTCTAAAAGAGGATATATATCATTTAGTAAAGATTAACCTAAATGATTTAATAATAAAAATTCAAAACTTAATAAACTTAAAACTTTGCTTAAAGAAATGTATAACAAATTAAAAAGGTGTAATTGAAATATTAAGTAGCCAACCTAAGATGTTTTTAAGCCTTATTCGGTTCATTTTAACTAATTTTATGTAATCTTAATTTTTAAATTGAAAAGATAATCTATATGTGTGGTATTAAATTATCATTGTTGAGATTTATTGCTTAAGGAACAGTAGCCTTCGTCATAGTTAAAAGTTAAAAACAAAAACGTTGCCAACCAAATACAGTAATTCATAGGAGAAAAATAAAAAAGAAAAGGAAAAGAAAAGAAGACAAAGTAAAATAAAAATTAAAATTCCTAAGAAGAAGCTTGAGGTTGCTACAACAAAATTCAAGAAAAAAAAAACCAAAAGGGTGGTTAGTGGAACTTAAGTGATGGAGTTTTTCATGATTCTTTAATGAAACCCCTTAAAGTTATCTTCAAGTGATAAAAGTTAAAGAATATTAAGTTGGCTAAATCCACTAAAACTATTTTAAAGACATTCAAGGTTAGTGAAAGCTATTTTAAATAACATCAATTTAAGAATCTATGGGATTTCTTAATGATAGAACAAAATAACCTCAATTTAAGAATATATGGGTTTTCTTAATGATAGAACAAAAGAAATCAAGGAAAGGGTCGAATTGTTAATCATTAAAGTTAAATGATCCTAAAATGACATTTAAACATCTTTAATTCACTTTGATAAACATGTTCAAAGGTTAGAGCCCTACAAAAGTACCTATTATTCTTATGGAATCGCAACTAAGTTATGAAATTAGTTGAGGGCGAGTAGTTGGGTAAGTTTGGAGGTATTAACATGCGTCAATATTATATGATTTCGTCTGCATTTTATCCAACATATTACCTATGTTTTCTATTGATTTACCACATATTTATATTTGAGAAAGGCATTTGTTACTGTTTTATAGGTTATATGATTGAATACGAGTAATTTGAAATGAGAAAAGCAAACAAAATCGCATTCTAAAACGGCATTATCAAGTCTGGAAGCGGCATAACCACGCCTGGAAGCGATATGACCATGCTAAGTGAGCAATAACAATGGTGTAACCACGTCAGATTTTTCGTGACCGTGCCATAATTTTAGACCAGCAATGTGACCACTCCACCCGATTTAGAATCTCGGCATGACCATGCCATATTTCGGTGTGACCATGCCTATGCAAGCAATCATTTTGGAAAGAAATTTCCTTACCAAATTCATGGATTCAAATATAAGAATGATTATTAGAGCTTCTTAAAGAAGGGAAAGAGATTTGGGATGGTGAGAGGCAGAAAATAAGAGATTTTGAGTGATTTTATTATGTTCTCTTCCTTCATTGGATTGAAACCATGAGGGAGTATGTTTTCCTTCTTTTGTCTTGTGAATGATGTAGGGGTAGTGTTTTTTATTGTGATTTTATAAGATTTTTTATAGGATTTTTTTGTGTTTTCATGACCTATGTTTTTGGTTAACCTCTGTAATTCATTTACTCCTAGTCCAGCCGACCAGGATGTTAAAATATTTCGTGAAGTTGTGACCTCTAACCATTGTGTAGTAGAAATGAAAAGGTTAACCACAGAATCCTGAGATGATAGACAAATTTCTGTTAAATTTTGGAGCCCTTCTAGAGGATCAGAAAATTTATGTGGAATGCTATGGAGATTGGGGAAACTTCAACTTCAAGGATTTCAGTCTTCTTTTGACCTAGATATAACCATAAGGAGAACTTTCTATCCCTGGTTGACTGTTATCATATAGGAAAATATTTAGGAACACCACAATCCACCACTATTCTCGAATCATAGAAGCAAGAGCCTCATCACTCTCTAAGTACTGTTAATAATTTCTCTACTTTTCTATTTTCTGTTGTCTACAATATGTTCTACTTTTGTTATGATTTTAGGATTTAAACGTCTTTTGCAATCACGCCCAACTAGATTCACTAGATTAGTAAACTAGAGATTTTTTTGTGGGAATAATTGTTAAACCTTTCCTCATGTGATTGATACGCGGACTCTTAAACAACATAATGCTGGACACGTATACTTGCGTTATACACTTACTTCACAGTATGTTTTGGCATGACAATAGTTTCTTCTTTTATTTACTATATAGATTTTTGTTTTCTGTTTCAATAGTTTATAGTTTGCACTTTACATTTTATCTGTAATTTCGTCCGATCTTTATACTTATGTTTTTAGTTGTAGTAGTTTGTATATTGTACTTTATAGTTACTTCTTTTGTTTATTACTTAAACCTCTATTTTAAGTACCATTAATTGGTCGATTACACTTAATATTTGATCATACTTTTACTTAAAGTTATGTGCTCTAATTAATTTTCATTTTCTTTCCACATATGGCTTCTAGAGGTGGGGATGATCTCCCTCCACATGAAGACACAATCGGAGTCAGTACCATAGGATATCCGTTCTCAAATGATGATGTGGTATTGTTGTCTAGAAGTAGTTCTTTATCATTCTCTATCACGACCATTGTTGCTATCAATTGGTCCCCATAAGCCTACACCCTGACGCTATAACTTCACCACACACATTGACTTACGCCCCCTCTCCTCCTACCATGCCATCACCGTCTATTTTGGGATAGGCTCATGTTGCTACTCTCGATTGAGATGGCATCAGGTAGCACAAACTGCATTTTTGAGCTTGAGCATGTTGGATGAGTATGTTTTATTATACATAAAGTTTGATTATTTTTGCTTAATTTCGGATTAATATTTAATTCAGAAATGACTTATGATATATCTCATAAAATAATTAATTTTTGTTATAATTACTTGTAATTTTATAAAATTCCTAATTTTTAAGTGATGAAAAGTTAATTCTATATTTAAAAAAACTTCAGGATATATGAAAATATTTTAAAAAAAAGTGAATTTTCAAAGAAACTTTTCATGAAATTTGAACTCATTTAAATTTATTTTAAATTAAATGAAATTTTTTCACTATTTAATGAGCTTTTTTATATCAAAGCTTGTAAAATTCATTATAAATGCCATAAATAATCACATGATTATCTCACAAAAATTTAAAGTAAATTAAAGATGCTTTTTTTTATTTATTTTAAATTATCTACCTTATTGGATAACTATTCTTGAATAAATAATAAAATGTGCTCATTGATTCAGGACCAATTGAATTTTTTTTTTTTTCTGATTTTGAAGTTGACTAAAAATTTGTAAAATTCTATTCATTTTTTCATAATTCTATATGTCAAATTTATGGCTTGTCACTTCGAGTAATTGATGGGAGTTCTAACTCAATAAAAATTGCCTAAATAAACATCAAAATTGTGAAATTGGAAACACGAATTGCCTAAATAACATCAAAATTAAGTTATTTAAACTCAACTTGAACATAGGAAAATCTAGTTATTTCTTCCAAATTCATCATCTTACATATTATGAATGAAAACAGCATAAAAATACAAAAAATAAAAGCCCGAAGAAAACCCAAAGTGAACAGTCATGTCACTGTGATCTCATTTTACATATAAAAAATAATAATTAAAAATCATGACAAACATAACATGACATGAGTACTCCTTCATAGACCCACAAATGCTAATCGTTGGTAGCAGCTTTTCTTCAAGCAAAAATTGCAACTATACCAACCTGCCTACTGGAAGGAGCTTAGCTTTAACATACTGTTGGTCTCCTATGCATTTGGTAATAGCTTCATTAGCCTTTTGAGATCCGGACCTTTCTTCCCTTTTCTTCTTTTCCCTGCAAAATTGTGTTATTTTTTTATTAAATCACATAAAAAGTAAATGATTTTATCCTCTATTAATTATGCCTGTCTTAGATTCCACAGAAGATGGATAAAGAAGAATTGCTCTAAAATTCAGGATTACCACAAAGCACTCACATGTTCTAATTTACTAAGAGTTTACGCGGACTCGTTTGGTTGCCTGTATTATAAGTGTAATGTAGATCCAATGCAAGTGATTGTAAAATTAGAGCATTTGATTGGATGTAAAGCAAATGCAATGTAAATTTTTCATAAATTTGAAAGTCGCACTTTTAGTTCAAATTTTATATAGGCACAAGCTGTCTTAAGTCGTTTCCCCTCTGAAAGGATTGTTAGCTGTTATAGTCGCCATCACCGTTGGCCACCGCCAGATTTTACATTGATTTCATTTTGCAAAACCAACACAGAAAAGTAATATCCCGTTTTTGTTTATTGCCTTACCAAACAATTGTAAAATATTTCAAATACATCAATATTTCAACTATTTTATCTCTTTTTAACAAACCAAATAGCTCCCAGGCCAGTATACTTTCTAGAGTGGATAAATTATGAGATCTTAAAAATTTTCATGGAAATATTGATAAGAAGTTGACAGTTGACGCTCTAAAAAGTTAAATTGTAGCCATATAGGAATAATTTTCATCCTATTTCTCTATTTTGATGCATGAAGAAGAGATATCTTACCTATCAACATATTCCTTGAGAAGTTCTTTAGCCTGAACCAACTTAGACAGTAGGTTGCGGTAAACATCAAGATCCCTATCCACGCTCCTTTTGTCTATCTTCAAGGCCGCACAAAGCTGTCAACAAGCAAGAACTGAATTTAGGCCAAACGACAATAATTTGAATTTATAGTTTGAATCAAATATTTAATATATACACAAATAGTTACTATCTGGATATATAGATTTGTGTAACATAAAATTTATTAAATAAGCATGAGGATAGATATGAAAATATAATTTTGAGAATTATGGGTGACTAAAATAAAAAGCTAAGCAAAGTAGATACAAACGAAAAGATTAAGATGGAACTCATAATTCAGAAACACAAAAATTGATAGAAAGATTTTCATCACTAGGCAAGGTCAGCCCTCCCTGCCCTAGAAATCATAGAGTGATAGAATTGAACAAAATCAAGCGCTTCCTAAACGTCAAACACGCCTTTAGGATGCAAGAATCTCAAATCCATTTTTTGTGCGACTTGAAATCATTTTCGTGGCCATAAATTGAACCATCTAGCGCTTCCTTAGAAGGATCAAATAATATAAAAGAAAGCTACGAAGCTTTCATCTATCTTGCCCTCGTGGTTGAAGAAAATAAGAATGGCAAATAAACAATAATTAAAGCACCTTCAAAGCATGATTGAAAAGACAATCTTAGTGATATGAAGTTGTAGAAGGGATAATATCCAAAAAATATTTAATGACTGCTTTACGATTAAGAATTTACAGGATCCAAGTTGCATGGAATACTTGACAAGGATGACAAGTGTGAACATTAATTAAGCATTTAGGAATATTTAATGATAAATTAACGGGAGAATATCAAGTTTGATTTAAAAGACAGAAATGTACTTAGATCCATATTAGAAAAAATTCAAGCAGCGCCAGTATTTAACGGTAGATGAAAAATACTAAGCAATAAGAAAAAGAAAAACACACAAATCAGCAGCCACTGCCACAAAAGATCATCACAAAATAAACCCAGATTCCATTAAAGGGAAATGTCATGGGTCTCCCTGTAACATTTGATAGAGGTGTACCATTGTAAGACCCTAATATATATAACACACACAAGGTAAGATGAAAATCTAGTAAAACTATTCTCCAATTATCATTCTTAACTCTACATGCACATCCTCCAACCACAAACTCTTGTCGCCTACAACACTCTTGTGAGCATCATCCTAGCTTGTGTTACCCTTCGCACGAACTATTGACCTCTCTCCAACACCTTGGACTTTGATCTCCCAATCACTCTTTGTCCAGTTTAAAGCAGCCAATGAGCTTCACCTTTGTTATTATTAACTATAAACACTTGTTGAACTCAAGTATAACCTTATGTCAAACTACTACCTTTACCAACATTTACTTCTTTTTGAAAACAACAATCCGCATATTAGTGCTCATTGTAAAGCCACCTACAAGATTTCATATGAAATGTTGTTGCTAACCTCCAAAAATGGCACACCTCTCCATACTATCACCACACAATTTCAAATCTCTCTTATAGCTAGCCATCATCAAACAATTATAAACTTTACTCCGAAATCTGTCTAAAGCAATGAATGAGCATGTGGCTTTTGTTCTTACTATGCCAACACTCTTCAGTGATAAATCTATTCATGCTCCCCTTAAAGCCTGTATTTAAAAATCTAATATCGTATTTTATATCACTGATCTCAATGTTGACAATTCACCCTCAATTTACACTACCCTCTCTTGGTCAAGCCCCTCTTACATCATTTGTAACCTATGAGCAACCAAACCTTTAAAAGTACTTCATCTCTAGCCATTCTTGCTTCCAAATGAGTAAATATCGTCGACGCCACAATGAATTTGCAGTGTTATCATATCTACATTGCTAACTATCTACATAATGAATGTGCAATATTTATTAATGTTATGTTTTCTTATACCGAGAATATCATCATTTATTATATTTTCTTTTATTCCTCTTTTTCTTTCTCATATACAAGCACTTGAATGCTTGTAGTAACATGACAACTCAACAAAGATGAAGTCATTTTCAATTCTTTCCCTTCTAATAGCATGCATATGAATTTTTTCCTAGATTTATATTCATAAATATCTCATTTATTTTTCTTTGAAAAGGGCTACAAGGACAATCACAGTTTTCTTATTTTGCCTTTGTTTTTCAAGACAAGCTAACCTAACCTAGAAAGGCTAACCACAGGCCTCCTCAGTTCAAACAAAAGTAGAATTCTCCCCCAAGGTCTACAATATTGGAAATAAAATTTCCTTAAGCAAATAAATGTGATTGGACCATCCACATCTGTAGTGCATTGCCATAAAATACAAGAGCAAACGCTGGGGTAAAAAAGCTAGTTAAATGTATACCAAATCAAAAAATTAATTTAGTAGAATAAGTTTTAACAAATCCTAGCCTAATTGCCAATCGAATTGATAAAATCAAACAAGAGCCCTCAAAGTTCAGAAATATACAAAAAAAAAGTAAATGTGGGTTATTGTTGGTTAACAGGGTCCTTCGATGCAGAAAGCACTGCATCTCCATTGAACTAACTACGAATTATACTCAGTTAAAGGTTAAAATGAAGATAAGATTATAGCTGAAGAACAATTTATAGCTAAGACACCTTGAAAGCAGTAAAATTTTGATTCACAACCACAGAAAAAGCAACTTTCTCAGGTAAATAACTGATTAATTATTGACACGTTTGTAAGCTTAAGTGGAAAAAGCAAATGAAAGCTCTCACATCTGTGGAGAAAATCAAAATATTTATTTTTTATTGAATTAACAAATAGTGGGATAAAGGCTTGTTCATTATTGTTGTTGTTGTTATTGTTGTTGTTATTGTTGTTGTAACTAATAAGATTGAAGGACATCAAAATGCTATGTAAATTGAATGACACAATATAATGGTGACATCAAAGTAAAATTTGCAGGAGACCAAAAAAAAATTATAGCTACTCCGTACCACAAAATCAATTGGATTTAAATTCTGAATGGTAAAACAAAAAAGCTATGAACATTCATTCATCGAAGTATTAAATAAACTGAGAGAACATATGGGCAAAAAAAAAAAAACCTTTTCCAATGATGATGGTTCTGTGGCATTTGCCAATTCAAGAAGACGAAATAGTCCAATTGCAAAGAATCGACTATAGCTGAAGTTTCCCTTAGTCTGGGCTCGATCAGCAATGTCTTTCAGAATATTTTCAACATCTCCTTCTCCTGATGAGAAGTCTATTAAGGAATTAGCATTTTGTAACTGAGCCCACTCTTCCAGCTTCCGTGTATCTTTTCTGTATTTGATAAATGAGTGACCCATCAATTGGGAGAACCATACAACTTCAAGAATAAAATTCAGAAAAGTGNAGGGAGATCCCTAAGGCTAGATCCTAAACCCTAAGAGGAAGACTAGACCTCACTAAAAATGAGGTCAACATTCACAAAACTTGGTTTTCAGCAAGTGCATGAATTTCACTCATTATATGTATTTTTGGTTCTAAATTCATCATTTTTATTTGAACACAACTGAACTTGCTTCTCAATTGATTCTTTCATATTTCTATTTCTTATTTTTAGTAAATCACTCTGAAAAGATTGAGTTTGTAGCTTGTGAATTGGGTTCTTGTTGCATAGTTTTTTGCACCACATGTTAAGTTTATATTAAAAATTTGAACTTTAAGATGTCCTACATCAAATTTATTATCAATTCTTGAAAACTCATCTAAGATTGTCCATCCAGCTCGATGTTTGTGAACACTTCAAGTATGGTTTATTAAAAAGCTCACATTTGGCCTCCTTCATTAATGAGTCAAATAAGAACATAATATTTAGCCTAAATTCCTTAACAAACAAAGCACAAATATAGCTTCATTTCTTGGTGAATAGCTTATTATAAGTTTGTTAGGATGTGTATTATTAACTAAAAAATATGTATAATTTCATGAAAAAATTGCAAAAAATTAAACCATAGTGCAGTCTATGTCGTCATTGTTTATGGTGAGATCTTGAATCTGATTCTTAAGTATATTCTTTTGATTCAAAATAATAAAAATCTCTTGTATTTGTTTGTGTTCAAATATGTTCGCAAACGAGCCAAATAATAACAAACCAAACACAAATACAGCAATATCAAAGATTAATGAAAATGAATTGAACACGAACAATAAAAAAATACAACTAGACTTGAGCATAGCTTCATTTTTTTATGTGGCTCGTTTAAACCTCAAGTTGTATCACAGCGTCTGCTAAATAGTGGATAAAGACCCAAGGTCAATTTCTAGCCCAAGATGAAATTTAAATAAAATTTTATCTTAAATAATAATTCTAGACAAGTTCAACATAACTAATATAAGGTTAATAATTATATTTCTATAGCTGATAAGAGATATAATCCTAAGGTATTTTCAAATTAGATATATAACAACAGAAAAAATAAAAGATATATTATAACTTTTCCCAAAGAATTAAATTTACTGAAACAAAACTAATGAAACTTGCTTATATTTTGGCAAATGATGCTAAAATAAAATTAACTTGAGCAAATATAAATATAAACTTAAAAGCAATTTTTGTTGCATGCCTCATTTTGATCCCACTCAGTCAAACTTTAGACACAATAGAGAAGGATAATCGAAAGACCTATTTCCCACAAGCATTTATCCTAAATTTTACCATTTAAAATTGAGTAGAAAATTAGTTACCCTAAATCATCCCAAGACATACACTACACTTCAGAATCATTAATATAGAAGTGAGCATCAGTGTAATGATCAAAGTAAACTATAAGGTTTCTAATAAACTTATATATGATTAATATGAACAAGTCTTTAATTTACATCATAATTTCCTTATAAGATACATCCAAAGCTCTAAAAATATAGAACAAAATTAGGGCACATTAATATGATCCCACCTGCTCATTTCCCTTGGTAACGTAATATACATTTATCTAAAATTTCGACAGAATAAAAGTCTAATAAAAGGTTTAAAATATAATAAAAGAAAAAACAATATAAATGTTGATCTTTTTGTACAAACAAAAATACTATTAATCATATAAATAGCTAACTTACTACAGTAAATTTAAATAAAAAAAGTTTTGATGATTACATAAATTAAAGTTATAATTATAAGCAATGGATATAAATGTCTGTAATGAAATGAAATACACTACACTTCAGAATCATTTAATAAATTTATCATAATCATTAATATAGAAGTGAGCATCAGTGTAATGATCAAAGTAAACTATAAGGTTTCTAATAAACTTATATATGATTAATATGAACAAGTCTTTAATTTACATCATAAATTCCTTATAAGATACATCCAAAGCTCTAAAAATATAGAACAAAATTAGGGCACATTAATATGATCCCACCTGCTCATTTCCCTTGGTAACGTAATATACATTTATCTAAAATTTCGACAGAATAAAAGTCTAATAAAAGGTTTAAAATATAATAAAAGAAAAAACAATATAAATGTTGATCTTTTTGTACAAACAAAAATACTATTAATCATATAAATAGCTAACTTACTACAGTAAATTTAAATAAAAAAAGTTTTGATGATTACATAAATTAAAGTTATAATTATAAGCAATGGATATAAATGTCTGTAATGAAATGAAATACATCTTCATGTTTCAAATAATGTCTATATAGAATTTGACTTCCATATATTTAGTTAAATCTAAAGGAGCCTAGTTCATCACAACTAATATTTAAATCATTAGGGTTATTTTAAAAAAAGGTAATTCACCCATATAATAATAATGTCTCATTTAAATCAAGCGCATTTTTCTGATTTTTCTAATATCAAAGAATTATGGAATCTAAATATAAATTTTTATTTTTATTTTTTCCTTACTTATCTCTTCCTTTTGAAATTAGTTATGACTATCCAATAAGAAGCATATAAATGACTTAACATCATATCCCAATCACCAGATGCATAATTTTCAAGTAAGCAATCACAAAAACTTATTGTCAGTTAAGACAATTATGCTTATTCAAGCTGTGAAAATAAGATTTGTAAAACTCAGACCAAACGATAAAATAATAGACCAAACCTAGCAAGTTTTCTACATGAACCCCCAAGAAATTAACTATTAGAAAATAGTCATATAAATTCATAAAGTATATTGGGGTGAATACTTGAAATTCCAAAGAGTGATTTGGTATAATTTTTAATATACATGATTTAATTTTATATTAAAAATCATTAATTAATTCCTTGAATTATTCTCCCTTATCATGCTCTTTGGGATTACATCTAACACATCATTCGAACATTTTTCAGTCATTAATTCTCTTCCTAAGGCTATTACTCATGGTGAAATCGCATCCACTACTAATAATGGAGATACATCAAATAAATTGATAGATGACAGATGTAGATTTAAATATTTTCTTATTAATATTTAAATTTTATCAGACTATCTAAATACATCTCATGAATTATGATAATTTTTATAATAATATATATAAATCCAAATAATTTTAGTTATCATTGACTTATTCATCAAGTACACTTGCTTGCTTAAAGCCTTTGTTATAATATGTAATGAAATGTTTACGAATGTTAATTATACCCACATATACTTGATGAATATCAGCACGATAAGAAAGCACCCAATTCAACATAGTTGAATTTCTCCAAATCAAGCAGAATTACAGTATGTTCTCCCGCATTCCTTTAAACCGGGCTTTAGGATTTTTTAAAGTTCTTTATTCCTATATAGCCTACAGTTATATATGGCTTCCTTTTCGAGTTATCGGGTCCTGTTGCTCTTTCATCANTGTTCTCCTGCATTCCTTTAAACCGGGCTTTAGGATTTTTAAAGTTCTTTATTCCTATATAGCCTACAGTTAAATATGGCTTCCTTTTCGAGTTTTCGGGCCCTGTTGCTCTTTCATCGACCATATATTTTGGCAACAACTGGGCATCCTTCAACTTCTTCTATAATAGCTTCAAATCAATCGGCCTTTTCTTGTAGGTTTTGTGACCCTTTTGTGATCTCCTTTATTCGAACTTTTTTTAGATTGGTTGCTTTCTAATAATGAAATTTTAAATTATTTACCTTATGATTATTGAAACATAGCCATCTCCAACTATAGGACAAAATCCATCTTTGCTTCTAGCAAATTTTTTTGTTGTGTTATTTGAGTATTAGCTTCACCATCTACAAAATTCAGTGATAGTGATGCTAAAGTAATCAAAATTTGGGATGGTTTGTTCTATTACTTTCGGACTCCCCAACTATTCATCTATAGCCAATTTAATCCCAATGTATTACTTTTATCCAATATGGTTTTGACCATATAAAATTGATCCCAAATAGACCCTTAGGGCCTAAATTGGGATAAATTTTGAATCACAATTTCTATATAAGGGATCATTTTGGATATTTTTATACAGTCAAAGAAGTATAAATGAGACTTAAGATATGCTTGAGAATATTAACTCATTATACAAGCAAGAAGCTGATTTTTTTTCTAGTTAATTACTTCTTTCTACTTTTTAATTGATTGAAATTTTATTCTTAAATTAGCCGTGTGAATGATTTTATTCAAAGTCAGTTTGATTTGGTTTTCATTAAGTTTATGAATTTCAATTCATTGCTGAAATTTCTTAGTTCTAAATGTAGATATATTTTATTAAAGAAAATTTTTGGATTTTCATCTTGAATAATTTTTTTATATTTTTGGTTTTTCATCCCAAATAATAGTAAGAAAATCAATTAAGAGTTTGTTTCTTGCATTTTTTTATTATATTGTTGACACATTGTAGTAAGTATTGATTAAAAAATATCCTCGGTCAAACACCCTTATTGATGATCTCCAAAACTTTGATTTATTCGTATTTTCTCAAATTTAGATTATGAATTACTTGATTCTTTCTTCAATTCAATCTCCAACTAAAAGAGGCATTGGATCCTTCGAAATCATGCTTGAGACAAAAGCATGTGCAAAAAGCCTCAAGATCCATGCTTAGGTGTGGAATCTCTTAAGGAAATATATGGATTTGTAACAAAAGGATTCTTAAGCTAGTATTTCTTGACAGAAGAGTGAACCTTGGGAAGAAAAGGGAAAGAAGAAGAGTTATTCGAATCGAGATTTCTTCGTATTTTCTCAAGATGCATCCTAAAACTAACCTAAANCTTACATGTTCTTGAAAACCGCAAAGGAAATCTAGGACTATATCAGCCGCACATACTCGAAAGCCCGCGATGCTGCCCTTGTGTATGAAATCAAAGAAAAAACCGGAGCAACCAAACAAGGACACAAATATGTCACAGAGTATGCAACTCCATTGCAGAATTTGTGTCAGGAACTGGATCACTATCATGTAATTGAGATGAAATGCCCTGATGATGCTGCCACCTTGAAGAAGTTCATTGAGAAGGATCGAATATATGATTTTTTGGCAGGATTGAATCCTGAATTTGATCATGTTAGAATCCAAATCCTCGGCAAGGAGGATACACCGTCTCTAGAAGAGACAATCTCATTAATCCGAGCAGAAGAAAGTCGGAGGAGTGTCATGCTAGAACCACATACTATGGATGGGTCAGCCTTAGCAGCAAACACAAATCAGGAGAAGTCAAAGAACGATAACCAAGGGAAGGAGAACAAAGACAATCTTTGGTGTACTTTTTGCAAGAAACCGAGGCATACAAGGGAGACGTGTTGGAAGTTAAATGGTAAACCTCCAAGCTGAGAATGGGGCAACCGTGGGGAGAAACAAATGCCTCGAGCGCATATGGCAGAGCAACCCAATATGGAGGAAAAACAAACAATAGGGGGATTCAGCAGTGAAGAAATTGAGAAATTGAGAAACTTATTGGGATCTCTTGAAAAGTCTTCTGGAGCATGTTCGAGAGCTCTTTCAGGTAAAACTGTTTGCATGAATGTCTTAGACAAATTATATACCAACTCTTGGATCATTAACTCCAGTCCTACTGACCATATGACCCCCACATCTCAACTCTTCCATTCCTATACCCCCTGCCCAATTAATAGAAAAATTATTATGGTCAATGACTCTTTAGCTACCATTGCAGGGATTGGTGATATACATATCACACTNTCAAATGTCTTTGGCGACCAATTCCTACAGTATTTTTTCTTTTGTGATCCTTGTAAAGAAATTACTATAGAAGTTCCGATTATAAATAAGGTCAGACCACGTACAAAATAATTAATTGATTCAAAAAAAAGAAAATTTTAGTTGAATATGGTAATCTTTCTATTACAAAGTTTAATTCTTTGACCAAGTGATTTTTCAAGCGCGAGGCTTGATTCATTAGAAATCTTTCTTGCTACATCTTCNATGTTGCCTTTGTTTTTCAAGACAAGCTAACCTAACCTAGAAAGGCTAACCACAGGCCTCCTCAGTTCAAACCAAAGTAGAATTCTCCCCCAACGTCTACAATATTGGAAATAAAATTTCCTTAAGCAACTAAATGTGATTGGACCATCCACATCTGTAGTGCATTGCCATAAAATACAAGAGCAAACGCTGGGGTAAAAAAGCTAGTTAAATGTATACCAAATCAAAAAATTAATTTAGTAGAATAAGTTTTAACAAATCCTAGCCTAATTGCCAATCGAATTGATAAATCAAACAAGAGCCCTCAAAGTTCAGAAATATACATAAAAACAAGTAAATGTGGGTTATTGTTGGTTAACAGGGTCCTTTGATGCAGAAAGCACTGCATCTCTATTCAACTAACTACGAATTATACTCAGTTAAAGGTTAAAATGAAGATAAGATTATAGCTGAAGAACAATTTATAGCTAAGACACCTTGAAAGCAGTAAAATTTTGATTCACAACCACAGAAAAAGCAACTTTCTCAGGTAAATAACTGATTAATTATTGACACGTTTGTAAGCTTAAGTGGAAAAAGCAAAAGAAAGCTCTCACATCTGTGGAGAAAATCAAAATATTTATTTTTTATTGAATTAACAAATAAGTGGGATAAAGGCTTGTTCATTATTGTTGTTGTTGTTATTGTTGTTGTTGTTATTGTTGTTGTAACTAATAAGATTGGAGGACATCAAAATGCTATGTAAATTGAATGACACAATATAATGGTGACATCAAAGTAATTTGCAGGAAACCAAAAAAAAAATATAGCTACTCCGTACAAAATCAATCGATTTTAAATTCTGAATGGTAAAACAAAAAAGCTTTGAACATTCATTCATCGAAGTATTAAATAAACTAAGAGAACATATGGGCAAAAAAAAAACCTTTTCCAATGATGATGGTTCTGTGGCATTTGCCAATTCAAGAAGACGAAATAGTCCAATTGCAAAGAATCGACTATAGCTGAAGTTTCCCTTAGTCTGGGCTCGATCAGCAATGTCTTTCAGAATATTTTCAACATCTCCTTCTCCTGATGAGAAGTCTATTAAGGAATTAGCATTTTGTAACTGAGCCCACTCTTCCAGCTTCCGTGCATCTTTTCTGTATTTAATAAAATGAGTGACCCATCAATTGGGAGAACCATACAACTTCGAGAATAAAATTCAGAAAAGTAGAGATGAAGGAATGACCAAAGAATGTTTAGCCATGAACAATACTATTATAATATAACAGTCATGCCCCAGTTGGCTTAGCACAAGGTTTCTGATTCTCAGCTCTGTTCAACTCAAGAAATCTTTTATTGCAAAATCAATTACTGTGAAAAAGAAAGATTAATAACATGATCAATAGTAATCAGCAATGCCTTGTAATAAACAATATTTCAGTATATGACCCAATCAAGATACCCAAAGAATATTTCTTAAAATTAAGATATAGCAGTTGACATGAATATTGTTTAAAAAAGAAAACTGTTTGCAATTGAAATTTAAGAGTAAATTGTCCATGAAAATGTAGGAGAAATTTTCTTATTTTTTGTAAGTGGATCTTCATGTTTCAACATGATTTACATCAAAGGAATTGTTTACTCATAACAATTGATAGAAGGCTGATGCAGATCCTCCTCCTTCCCTCTTTCTCCAGTTTCTGAACTCCTATGATGCGTTATTCCTGTAGATCTGCAGGAACCTTCCATAACCTGTGGTTTCCTCCACCAATGACCAAGCCCTGTGCCTTCTTCATTTGCTTTATGATTTGGCAACATTTGGGCATCTTTCAGCAGCTCTAGCAGCATTCACTCCTGTAACATCTCTGGTTATGCTCAGTAGCTCTTCTCCTGCAACTTTCTAACAATGGAGTTCTGGTTTGTTGTTCCTGTGGTGCTTGGGGCATGCCAATCTCCAGCACTTGTTCGGCTGCCACCTTTACCACTTTTAGCAATCTTGTTGCACTATCTGAGGAACTTAAACATTATCTACGGGATTTGGCAATATTTCTGATAATGTTATCAAGCTCTGATGAGATTTCTTTCCATACATTTGGACTCAAATGGCTTTGGCGACCAATTCCTACAGTATTTTTTCTTTTGTGATCCTTGTAAAGAAATTACTATAGAAATTCCGATTATAAATAAGGTCAGACCACGTACAAAATAATTAATTGATTCAAAAAAAAAGAAAATTTTAGTTGAATATGGTAATCTTTCTATTATAAAGTTTAATTCTTCGACCAAGTGATTGTTCAAGCGCGAGGCTTGATTCATTAGAAATCTTTCTTGCTACATCTTTTTCTAAAGTATATTTTTGGACTGCTCGTATGATTGAATTTACTCAGATTTTACAAAACTTGGTTTTCAGCAAGTGCATGAATTTCACTCATTATATGTATTTTTGGTTCTAAATTCATCATTTTTATTTGAACACAACTGAACTTGCTTCTCAATTGATTCTTTCATATTTCTATTTCTTATTTTTAATAAATCACTCTGAAAAGATTGAGTTTGTAGCTTGTGAATTGGGTTCTTGTTGCATAGTTTTTTGCACCACATGTTAAGTTTATATTAAAAATTTGAACTTTAAGATGTCCTACATCAAATTTATTATCAATTCTTGAAAACTCATCTAAGATTGTCCATCCAGCTCGATGTTTGTGAACACTTCAAGTATGGTTTATTAAAAAGCTCACATTTGGCCTCCTTCATTAATGAGTCAAATAAGAACATAATATTTAGCCTAAATTCCTTAACAAACAAAGCACAAATATAGCTTCATTTCTTGGTGAATAGCTTATTATAAGTTTGTTAGGATGTGTATTATTAACTAAAAAATATGTATAATTTCATGAAAAAATTGCAAAAAATTAAACCATAGTGCAGTCTATGTCGTCATTGTTTATGGTGAGATCTTGAATCTGATTCTTAAGTATATTCTTTTGATTCAAAATAATAAAAATCTCTTGTATTTGTTTGTGTTCAAATATGTTCGCAAACGAGCCAAATAATAACAAACCAAACACAAATACAGCAATATCAAAGATTAATGAAAATGAATTGAACACGAACAATAAAAAAATACAACTAGACTTGAGCATAGCTTCATTTTTTTATGTGGCTCGTTTAAACCTCAAGTTGTATCACAGCGTCTGCTAAATAGTGGATAAAGACCCAAGGTCAATTTCTAGCCCAAGATGAAATTTAAATAAAATTTTATCTTAAATAATAATTCTAGACAAGTTCAACATAACTAATATAAGGTTAATAATTATATTTCTATAGCTGATAAGAGATATAATCCTAAGGTATTTTCAAATTAGATATATAACAACAGAAAAAATAAAAGATATATTATAACTTTTCCCAAAGAATTAAATTTACTGAAACAAAACTAATGAAACTTGCTTATATTTTGGCAAATGATGCTAAAATAAAATTAACTTGAGCAAATATAAATATAAACTTAAAAGCAATTTTTGTTGCATGCCTCATTTTGATCCCACTCAGTCAAACTTTAGACACAATAGAGAAGGATAATCGAAAGACCTATTTCCCACAAGCATTTATCCTAAATTTTACCATTTAAAATTGAGTAGAAAATTAGTTACCCTAAATCATCCCAAGACATACACTACACTTCAGAATCATTAATATAGAAGTGAGCATCAGTGTAATGATCAAAGTAAACTATAAGGTTTCTAATAAACTTATATATGATTAATATGAACAAGTCTTTAATTTACATCATAATTTCCTTATAAGATACATCCAAAGCTCTAAAAATATAGAACAAAATTAGGTCACATTAATATGATCCCACCTGCTCATTTCCCTTGGCGACGTAATATACATTTACCTAAAATTTCGACAGAATAAAAGTCTAATAAAAGGTTTAAAATATAATAAAAGAAAAACCAATACACATGTTGATCTTTTTGTACAAACAAAAATACTATTAATCATATAAATAGCTAACTTACTACAGTAAATTTAAATAAAAAAAAGTTTTGATGATTACATAAATTAAAGTTAAAATTATAAGCAATAGATCTAAATATGTCTGTAATGAAATGAAATACATCTTCATGTTTCATATAATGTCTATATAGAATTTGACTTCCATATATTTAGTTAAATCTAAAGGAGCCTAGTTCATCACAACTAATATTTAAATCATTAGGGTTATTTTTAAAAAAGGTAATTCACCCATATAATAATAATGTCTCATTTAAATCAAACGCATTTTTCTGATTTTTCTAATATCAAAGAATTATGGAATCTAAATATAAATTTTTAAGTTTTTTTTTTTTTTTCTTACTTATCTCCTCCTTTTGAAATTAGTTATGACTATCCACTAAGAAGCATATAAATGACTTAACATCATATCCCAATCACCAGATGCATAATTTTCAAGTAAGCAATCACAAAAACTTATTGTCAGTTAAGACAATTATGCTTATTCAAGCTGTGAAAATAAGATTTGTAAAACTCAGACCAAACGATAAAATAATAGACCAAACCTAGAAGTTTTCTACATGAACCCCCAAGAAATTAACTATTAGAAAATAGTCAAATAAATTCATAAAGTGTATTGGGGTGAATACTTAAAATTCCAAAAAGTGATATTGGTATAATTTTTAATATACATGATTTAATTTTATATTAAAAATCATTAATTAATGCCTTGAATCATTCTCCCTTATCATGCTCTTTGGGATTACATCTAACACATCATTCGAACATTTTTCAGTCATTAATTCTCTTCCTAAGGCTATTACTCATGGTGAAATCGCATCCACTACTAACAATGGAGATACATCAAATAAATTGATAGATGATATNACAAAAACTTATTGTCAGTTAAGACAATTATGCTTATTCAAGCTGTGAAAATAAGATTTGTAAAACTCAGACAAAACGATAAAATAATAGACCAAACCTAGCAAGTTTTCTACATGAACCCCCAAGAACTTAACTATTAGAAAATAGTCAAATAAATTCATAAAGTGTATTGGGGTGAATACTTGAAATTCCAAAAAGTGATATTGGTATAATTTTTAATATACATGATTTAATTTTATATTAAAAATCATTAATTAATGCCTTGAATCATTCTCCCTTATCATGCTCTTTGGGATTACATCTAACACATCATTCGAACATTTTTCAGTCATTAATTCTCTTCCTAAGGCTATTACTCATGGTGAAATCACATCCACTACTAACAATGGAGATCCATCAAATAAATTGATAGATGATAGATGTAGATTTAAATATTTTCTTATTAATATTTTAACTTTATCAGACTACCTAAATACATCTCATGAATTATGATAATTTTTATTATAATATATATAAATCCAAATAATTTTAGTTATCATTGACTTATTCATCAAGTACACTTGCTTGCTTAAAGCCTTTGTTATAATATGTAATGAAATGTTTACGAATGTTAATTATACCCACATATACTTGATGAATATCAGCACGATAAGAAAGCACCCAATTCAACATAGTTGAATTCCTCCAAATCAAGCAGAATTACAGTATGTTCTCCCGCATTCCTTTAAACCGGGCTTTAGGATTTTTTAAAGTTCTTTATTCCTATATAGCCTACAGTTATATATGGCTTCCTTTTCGAGTTATCGGGTCCTGTTGCTCTTTCATCAACCATATATTTTGGCAACAACTGGGCATCCTTCAACTTCTTCTATAATAGCTTCAAATCAATCGGCCTTTTCTTGTAGGTTTTGTGACCCTTTTGTGATCTCCTTTATTCGAACTTTTTTTAGATTGGTTGCTTTCTAATAATGAAATTTTAAATTATTTACCTTATGATTATTGAAACATAGCCATCTCCAACTATAGTACAAAATCGGTGATAGTAATGCTAAAGTAATCAAAATTTGGGATGGTTTGTTCTATTACTTTCGGACTCCCCAACTATTCATCTATAGCCAATTTAATCCCAATGTATTACTTTTATCCAATATGGTTTTGACCATATAAAATTGATCCCAAGCAGACCCTTAGGGCCTAAATTGGTATAAATGTTGAATCACAATTTCTATATAAGGGATCATTTTGGATATTTTTATATAGTCAAAGAAGTATAAATGAGACTTAAGATATGCTTGAGAATATTAACTCATTATACAAGCAAGAAGCTGATTTTTTTTCTAGTTAATTACTTCTTTCTACTTTTTAATTGATTGAAATTTTATTCTTAAATTAGCCGTGTGAATGATTTTATTCAAAGTCAGTTTGATTTGGTTTTCATTAAGTTTATGAATTTCAATTCATTGCTGAAATTTCTTA
>JXCR01092193.1:0-23002 GCA_002079205.1 Phalaenopsis hybrid cultivar | reverse complement strand
AGGCCAAAGGATAATGGCTCTCCCTGGGCAAAGAGGAGAGGATCGGCTGGCCATTTCTTGAAGAAGGGTTTTGAGGAAGAGGAGAGGAGCTGCTGCCATTCTTGATCTTCTTCCTCCATTCTCTTCTTCTTTATTGGGATTTCTTCCTCCTCCTTTATTTCTCCTTCTTCTTCCTCCATCATTTTGGTGAGAATAGCTTAGAGGAGCTTTTAGGAGGGATTTCTTGGAATCTCTTGGAGTTTCGACCAAGAGAAGAGGGCTTCATCTCCTGTGGAAAGGACAGCTTTTTCTTGCTATGGAGAGGAGGTTGGAGCTTGAAATGTTGTCGAAATCTCCAAGAAAAGGAGAGCTTCTTCCTACCGTAGTGACGTCAGAGCGGGCTTCGCCGGAGCAAAGAGAACGCATTCGCAACCACCGCATCGGTGAGTTTCCTCTAAACTCTAGCATTTTCCTTTCTTAGAGCNTGTCGAAATCTCCAAGAAAAGGAGAGCTTCTTCCTACCGTAGTGACGTCAGAGCGGGCTTCGCCGGAGCAAAAAGAACGCATCCGCAACCACCGCATCGGTGAGTTTCCTCTAAACTCTAGCATTTTCCTTTCTTAGAGTCCCCTTGGTCTGGTTGTTAGAGAATTAAGGACTAAGATTGTATGCTTAGAGAAACTTTATAGGTTAGGGAGCCTTTCGTAGATATTTTCCCTCACGAATCCGAGTGTTTTCTCGCCCAAGCCCTAGTACCCCTAATCGGCCCAGGACCAAAATATCTCACGGTTACTCATCCCTCGATGAAGGGGATGAAGCCGTCTCGACCTAGAGAACGAGGAAGCCCCTTGTTTCTAGTTCTCTAGGTTGTGAAGTTTGCGCCCGCAAAGAAACTTCACCTTTGTGAAGATTATCTTCTTTGCGAGAAAGTCCCTTCACTCATCAGATAATCAGTGGTAGGTCCTCAGTTGTTTCGCGTGTTGGGTGNGTGAAGTTTGCGCCCGCAAAGAAACTTCACCTTTGTGAAGATTATCTTCTTTGCGAGAAAGTCCCTTCACTCGTCAGATAATCAGTGGTAGGTCCTCAGTTGTTTCGCGTGATGGGTTNTCAGGAATTTGTATTTTGTTTCAGACACAGTAGGAGGAAGAACTGTGATAAAGAAAGTTGAGAACCGCAGATGCTGATACTAGGATAATAAAAATAAATATAACAAATACAGGCAGAAAAAAAATCCAGTGATGCATAACAAAGACAATGTCACAAAAAGACCACTGCATATTTGGAATTCAACTATCCCATTAAGCCAAAAATTTAAAAGAAAAAGTTCCAACACGTAATTAAAAATGGTTATATACAATAAACATTCGAAAGATCAGACATTAAATGGTTATAAATTATAATTCATGACAAAGATGGACTTCTCTAGCTGCAGTCAAAGTGAAGTGTGTCATTCTTCTCTCAAATGGCATTACCGATGTTTGGTTGGCAAAAAAGGTAAAAGGATTACATGCAAAACAACTTCCCTACGTTCAGTTAAAGTTGGTAGCAGGTCGAGTTTTTTTGCATTGCCTCCTTGTTCTTTCTCTTCAAAGCAGTACATATGGCTAAATTCCAAGCATTTATCTATTATACTACAATGAGTTTGCTGCCATCCAAACAGTCTTCCCATAATTGATGAACTATTCAAAAGCTAGTATTGTTTGTTTTAAGGGTACTTAAATCCATTTTGAGTAATTCATTACAGTATCTGACTAAAAACTATTCAGAAAAACAAATGGCTTGTTGTAAAATTAAAATATCACCTATTTTAAAATCAATGTGATGAATAATGAAATAAACAAAAGATAGAACAAAGATTTTCAGTGGAAAGCCCAAGAGGTAAAAAACACAGGATAATTTTGTTCTTATATTTTCTCAAGATGCATCCTAAAACTAACCTAAATGATTTCCGCCAACAGCGCCACCGGGACCACCGGATAATGCCTTTTGTCTAGTCCTTTGCCGAAAAAAGCCATGAGGACTAACCTAGGCCCATTCTAAATGGAGAAAGGGGGACTTANAAAAACACCGGATAATTTTGTTCATATATTTTCTCAAGATGCATCCTAAAACTAACCTAAATGATTTCCGCCGACAGCGCCACCGGGACCACCGAATAATGACTTTTGTCTGGTCCTTTGCCAAAAAAAGCCATGAGGACTAACCTAGGCCCATTCTAAATGGAGAAAGGGGAACTTGAGGCCAAAGGATAATGGCTCTCCCTGGGCAAAGAGGAGAGGATCGGCTGGCCATTTCTTGAAGAAGGGTTTTGAGGAAGAGGAGAGGAGCTGCTGCCATTCTTGATCTTCTTCCTCCATTCTCTTCTTATTTATTGGGATTTCTTCCTCCTCCTTTATTTCTCCTTCTTCTTCCTCCATCATTTTGGCGAGAAGAGCTTAGAGGAGCTTTTAGGAGGGATTTCTTGGAATCTCTTGGAGTTTCGGCCAAGAGAAGGGGGCTTCATCTCCTGTGGAAAGGACAGCTTTGTCTTGCTATAGAGAGGAGGTTGGAGCTTGAAATGTTGTCGGAATCTCCAAGAAAAGGAGAGCTTCTTCCTACCGTAGTGACGTTAGAGCGGGCTTTGCCGGAGCAAAGAGAACGCACCTGCAACCACCACATCGGTGAGTTTCCTCTAAACTCTCGCATTTTCCTTTCTTAGAGTCCCCTTGGTCTGGTTGTTAGAGGATTAAGGACTAAGATTGTATGCTTAAGGAAACTTTATAGGTTAGGGAGCCTTTCGTGGATATTTCCCCTCACGAATGTGAGTGTTTTCTCCTCCAAGCCCTAGTACCCCTAATCGGCCCGGGACCAAAATATCTCACGGTTACTCGTCCCTCGATGAAGGGGATGAAGCCGTCTCAACCTAGAGAACGAGGAAGCCCCTTGTTTCTAGTTCTCTAGGTTGTGAAGTTTGCGCCCGCAAAGAGACTTAACCTTCGTGAAGATTATCTTCTTTGCGAGAAAGTCCCTTCACTCGTCGGATAATCAGTGGTAGGTCCTCAGTTGTTTCGCGCGATGGGCGGTATCTACATTTTCATCATGACCATAGATCCTATATGAGATTGATAGGACGAGTTGACGTGTCGTCGAATGCATTGGGTTTCATATTGTGCATGCTCATTTGTCGCATTTTTCATAATTGTATGACTAAGAGCGTGGGCACTTTGGTATGATTGACTGCCCTAACTCGATAGACTAATCTCTTTCAGTTCAATCGTCGTCCCGGCTCGATCGTCTGATCTCTTTGGTTCAATCGGCAACCCCAGCTCGGTCAATTGATCTCTTTTGGTTCAATCTTCGTCCTGGCTCGATCGTCTAATCACTTTAGATCGATCGGTCGCCCCAACACGATTGATCAATCACTTTCAGTTTGATTGGCCACCCTCGGCTCAATCACCCTATCCTTTGGGTTTCATTGGTCGTCCAACCCAATTGACCCATCTTTTTGGTCTGATCGACCGCACAGCCAGATTGATCGATCACTCCGGTCCATTTGACCATCTTTTCCCAACTTTGCTTGATCGGTGCATGCTTATGTGCATTTGTGCATCTTTGCATCATGATTAATTGTGGTATTTTCCTATTGCATGCTCCTTCATTCGTATGAAAAATCATTTTTGACTGTCTATGATGCATATTTCATTGCATGTGAAAGTATTTTTGTCTTGTAAGATTTGCATCTGGCTTGTTTTGGCGTCTCTTTGAGCACCCTCACTTGTGATGTCTCCTTGAGCACCTGTACCTGTAGCGTCTACTCCACATACGTCAGCGTATGCATGGGGAAAGATATTTGCACACTTTGCTAGGAGATGGCTCACATTAAGCCACATACTTCAATCCCTATGACACCATCTAGTAATATCATAAATATTTCACGTTGTGCTGAGTATGAGTCATGCTCTTTAGCAACTGAACTAGCGTGAGACATAACATGTGTCCACCTAGGTATGTGATTTTCACTTGCACGAATCACCCCGCCTAGCGCATTCAGCACTTTGCATGTTGTACGCTTGCCTCTTTTGCCTTTGGTATATATGTGCAATAATTGCATGATTGCATGTGCTCATTTGGGTGACTCTCCGGTACGAAGTAATTCCCCTATCGGTATCCTATACTCGAAGCAAACCCATTTTTAGTATGTTACGGACCTGCTTTTAATGGTCCTATAGTTTAAAAGTATAAAACAGATATTTTTTCTATATGTATTATCTGCCTTACTTTTAAAACTATTTAGGTTAGGTCCTATGTGAGACCACTTGTTTTAAAATGTCAACCCCTCTAGTGACGTATTTTAGATCCCTTGGACCCTTAGGACGAGGATGGTGTAGCGACCCCGTCAAAATCATAAACTTAGACTTTACACCTACACTGCTCACACAGTTAAATGTTGTGATAGAATACTATGGTAGATGTTGTGCTAGGCTAGAACTAGAATGCTAGATAGTGTTTTTGATGTCCGAGCTATAGTACTCTGTTGGTTTGGTTGCCCTAGCCAAACAACACCTTTTGTTCTATTTGGTATGTTTATTGGGTGTGAGACTTGCCCATTAATACGTTAGGGGCAGTCTTTTTGTAGGGAGTCATGTCGAACAGAGAAGAGTTGTAATGATTTATGCTAACGCTTGTTCTGCAGGTGTTGTTAAGCTCTCTTCCTACCGGGCATGGTTCACCACATTCCATGTAAATAGCTTTTTGCTAATATGATTTCCATACAGTTCGAGTATTTTTTTTTTTTACTTTTCATACGTACTTTTTAGAGACTTTTCATATGTATAACTTTTTGCTATATACGGGCACGGGTTCATAGGTGCTTGAGGCGTAGAACCACGTGGCGGAGGACCACGAGCAGATGCTAGTGTCTGGTATCTTAATTCAGCATTTTGATATTGATGTATAAAGTAAGAACCAAATATATACATATGCGGTGTCTGGGCTTTGTTGTCGACCCAAAGGCACCAGGTTGTGAATCATTTAGGCCCTTTAAGGACTCCAATAATATTATAAATTATTTATAAAAATTTTAATAAAATATTCAAGATTAATCAAAAATTAGGATTAAAATATTCAAATATTTAAAACATTCACTTTACATTTCTGCATGGCTTTCAGACCGATTTTAAAATGTTTTGCATAGCATGACTATATCCCAAATCATATTAATAGGACCTTCACTCTTAGAACTTTAATAGATAATCACACCATTCTGCATTTCCCTAGGAAAAGTTCTCGCGCTTCTTCAACCCGACTGACCAAGCATAAGTTTTTATACTTAGGTGGTTGTTTAGCATGTTTAGGATGTTAGAGGCTTCCCCAGCCCAGACGGAAATAAGCCCTTTCTTGAGAGTGTTTTCAGCTTTGTAGCTGAACTTCTCTTTTTTCTTCCTTTTGGTGGCATCTTCGTTATTTATTTGGCGAGTACAAGTCTCACCTTTGTGAGCTCTACCTCTATAGGTCATAAGATTTAGAGTTTTCTTCTTTTGACCTTAAAGTTAATGAGGTCTTATTGGACGACACAATTCACGGATTGTTGACAAGGAGTATTAGGTTATGTTTGGTCGACTATCTTCATAACCAGATAGATTTAGGGTCCTAATAACTTGGGATTACAGATATGGGGTATCTTGATTCAGCTATCTCTACCTTATTAGGATTACTCTGCCTCTCCTTTGCTGAGTTGTTTTGAGTCTTGTCATCCTTTTGACACCTCGTTAATGTCTTCTTGTAGGCCCCGATTGCGGACAGCTCATTTGGGATACAGTTATTCACCCTCTGCCTTTATGGTCGGGTTAGGCCCTGGAAGCATAGTATGAATCCTATGAGTCGAGTTGATTATTTCGTAGGTCCTGTATATTGAGTAGTTACCCATTTGGGATGTGAGAGACTCACTCTCTGCCCTGTAGCTTGGCAAGAGCTTTGAAATTATCAGAATGCTCTTGCGATATAAACATCCTTTTTTGGTGACATATTTACCTATCATGATAATGTAAGAAGGCTCCTCTTATCAAAAGTATTTTTGGGTATCACACAAGATGTAATTAATCAAAGGAATATGTTCCTTTGGGAGCGCTCTAGACCCTAGAACAAAAATGTTCTTTTTTTGTTCTCTAGTTATTAGTGGCTTATGTAGAGATTTTCTTTGTGGATATCATTTTCAAGATATTTCATTCTTATCTTGTTTGAATGTATACTCCTGACCTATCACACGAGAATTATATATACATAAGTTATAAATATTTCTTTTTTAATTTTTTTTGTCTATTTTCATGGAATGTCCCGTCTTTTCCGATTTGTTTCCTCTTCGAATCATTTATATGATATGAGAGGGAGGTTTATTTGGAAAAGGAGAATTATACGACGACATATATATAAACAAGTTGGCGACTCTGAATTTTTTAAAAAGAATCAAAAATAAAAGAAAACACTCCAGAGAAACAATAAAACAATATCACATAGATTACAATCTAAAGGTTATTATAACATTAATCCAATGGTAGAGGCCTTCGGCAATATCACCACGAGCAATAACTTTACTAATAGAGCGGTAACAAAAGTTGAAGTGTCTGCTTCTCTCATGAAACATCTAATTTATAGTGAGAAAAATAACACTCTGACTATCACACATCATTATGATAATCTTCAAGTCCTCACTAAGTTATCTGAATAAACATTTCAACCAAAAAACTTTTTTACAATTTTCTATAATTATCTTTTACTCAGCTTCAGTTGTAGATAATGGTATAGTAATATGCAATATAACCTTCAAGCTATTTGCACAACCATCAAGAGTAAATATATATCATATAAGTGATCTCATACTATCAAGAGCTCCAACAAAATTTGAATTAATATAGCCAATTCTATCTCTAGTCCTCTCCAATTATAAATAAACATCTTTAATTTCAAAGTACTTGAGAATCTACTAAAGTGCTTTCAATACTCTTTATCTGAATCATTCATGGACTGATTGCATATGATAACTCTAAATAAGAAAATATCATAAGCATATATGAGAGGTTCTACCAAATTGGAATATATAACTCAAGACATATACACAATCTCATCATTTGACTATGGACAAAAAGTTGATGAAATTTTGAAATGTGCAACTAATTGAGTAATAACAAGTTTGGAATTTTGTATTTTAAACATGCACATAACTTTCTCAATGTACCATTTTTTACAAAAAAAAAAATTAATTTATCTGTTTTTTATCTCTAAAAAACTCCATGTTAAAGATCCTTGCAATTTCCAAAAATCTTAAACTCATACTCAATTGAGTTTTCACCCTATTTATTTCTCTTATTTTTTATAGATATCAATATATCATCAACATATAATAGAAAATAAACAAAAAGATCAAGCCACATTCCTCTTGTAGTAGACACAATTAATATAATTACTCTTCTTAAACTCATGAGTGATTGCNTATTATAATTACTCTTCTTAAACTCATGAGTGATCGTAAATGAGTCAAATTTCTTTTATCACTGCCTGGGAGATTTTTTTCAAGTCATAAAGAGCCTTCTTCAACAAACATTGTTTTCTTTTCCTACGACCACGAAATCCTAAGTTGTTGCATATAATATCATCCTCAACCTCTCCATATAAAATGCAGTGCATACATCTAATTGTTCAAACTCAAGATTATGCTTAGCCTCAGTACCAAATAAATCTAAAATTGAACTATATTTGATCATTAGAGAGAATACATTTATAAACTCTACAGCTGGAAGTTAATTGAATCATTTTGCAACTATTTTAGTCTTACAACTAGAATCGTCAACTCTCGATATACCTCCTTTCTTTAAATACTCATTTGCAGTGAACATCTTTCTTCTCTTCGGACTACTTCACTAAAGACCAATACTATTCTAGTGTAGAGATTTCATCTCCCCATATATAAAGCATAGCAATCATCCATTTATTAGAATCACTTGTAATAAGTGTCTTTTATAACTAGACGATCATTCATCACTCAATATCTTCGGCTACATTTAAAACATAAGCAACCAAATTAACCCAATTATACCTTCGTGACAACTTAATTTCTCTCCTTACTCTATCTTTGACAATAAAATATCAAGTTGGATGTAGGTTGCTATCTTGGTGATCGGGAAGCAACATTAACATCAGTATTTAAAATTAACTGAAAAGTCCTGTTAGAATATAAGCATATCTCAATCTGAAATTTCAACTGTCTGCTAGACTTCTCCCCTTGATCAACATTACTGGATCCTATAATAGGTGTTGTACGTAACATGACAAACTCATCAAATACAGCATCTCTAATAAAGACTATTTTCTTTATTTTTCTGCATCATAACTTGTAACTCTTACTCTAATTGTATAGCTAGGAAATACACATGTTATAGATATAAGCTCTAATTTATCATTACAATAAGAAGTATACAATGTAGCTAAAAATTCTTAAATTAGAATAAAGCAAGCATATATGGCCAAAGTTCTTAAGGAGTTTTCTTATTAATAACAATTGAAAGAGAGTGATTCATCAAGTAGCAAGTTATAGAGGCAGTTTCAACCCAAGATGTCTTAGCATAACATTAGAAAGTATAAAATGCATCTTCTGCATTATAGATCCATTTCGTTTTGTCACACCATTTTGTTATGAAGTATGTCAGGCTGTAAATACTCACGAAATTCTTTCTGACTCGTAAAAGAAATTTAATTCTTTCAAACAAAAACTCAAAAGACATTATTGTGCAAAGACGTTTAAAATGTTTCTCAATATGCTTCTCAATCATAATCTTTTAAATCTTTAAAAGTAGTAAATAGATCATAATTTCTCTTCATAAAGAAAACCCAATTTTATTTTAAAAATCATTAATAATTAATAACAAATGTATAGCACCACCTTCAAAAGGTATTGTGGATGATCTTAAAAAATCATAATGTATGTAGTCTAGCATTTCTTATGAATTGTGTATGCATCTGTTGAACTTAAATCTCTTTTATTTTTCAAACACATAGTGCTCATAGAACTTCAAAAAATCAGTTCTTGTTAAGAAGCATATGAAGCATGCAAGCCTAATCAAAAACTCAATCATCACAAAATTCACAAAAATATAACAAAGAGTATACTAGCATTGGTAGTCTCTTATTATGCAATTTGTAGCATTTGTGTCTTTTCATCTTATAGTAATTGTAGATCTTATCTTTATTCTTGGATTTTGATCACCCTTTTCATCAGCACTAGTATTTTGATTACCCTTTGTCTTCCCTTGAATAATAAGGGCTCCTCCCTGAGCAACGGGTTCATCTACAAGTTGCTACAATTCTTCTTCTCATTAGAGAGCAAAACATCATAAACTTCATCCAGAATAATATCTACAGACCATGTAAGATGATATATTTAAATGTTGCCAATGATGAAGACAACGAATATAATAAGATTAACATAAATTTTTTTTTCACATATTTGACCTCAATGGCCTCTGAATCAGAGACAATTTCTTTAAAGATAGTCAGGTGATTTACAAAAGGCATACCTTCAATCATCATATGGGAGGAAAAACACTATCCTATGGGAGGGCACACACTATCCTATATGAGTGCAAAAGCTGCTTCAAATGTAACTTACTCGTGAAATTTATTTACATACACAATTGTTCCAATTTTAACCACAATACAATGGCTATCTTCTCATTCAAAAAATCTTGTAAAATATGATTTAAAAGATGAAAATGAATATAAGATTTAAATCCTTTCAATCTCTACGCTGCTTCTTCTTCAAAAAATCTAGCTTAGAGATCACTTGTAAAATCAATGTGATGAATAATGAAATATATAAATGACACTGATTTTACTTTAAAAAATCTAAGGAAAAAAATCACAATTAAAGGAGGAGAATTCACTATATTGAAAGAAAAATTACTGGTGAAGAGTGTTGGCTCACATAAAACTGAACCAAAAAACATGAGTTGTTTCTTGTATAAAAAAATGGTATTTATAGATTTCTACAATTTCATTAAGAAGGAAAATAATCAAAAGAGTTAAGGCTTATTTTTGTTGGTTTTAAGGGATTGAGCTGAAATTTAGTATGGTAGTATGTAGGAGAAATTTTTAGTTTTGTAGCTTGTAGTGGCCTAATTAGGCCATCTTCCATTAATGTGCACTTGTATTAAGGCCTCACAGAACTCATCCTCCAAAGAGATGCATAAGGCTCCAATATCAAGTTAAGAGGTAAATTATAGGTGAAGTTCAAGTGAAATATGAGTTTCTTCAAAGAAAATTGTTCATTCAATTTAAGTTGAAATGTAATAAGAATAAGCGACACTCTTGTTGTTTCAAAAAATCTTCCATTTTGAAAATCTTCCAACCATAACAATGATTTGTGAAGTTGTAATAAGCAACATGTATTTGATTTGTTTATTTTTCTAAACAACTACCAAACATTACAAATAAAATTTGAACAAGAATAATAAAAAGTACAACAACTGAACACTCCTCTAAGACCATCAAACCATATTCCAATACAACAACAAGCTAGCATACGTCCAAAATCGCTTCCAACTAGACGGGCGGAGCTAATTAAGTTGATGAGAAGCCAACTCAACATCTGAGTTTCCTCTACCTTGTTCAACCAAATTCATGTGTACTGGTAATATCATGAGCAAGACCTAGTGTTTATGACACACCCCTCCAATTGGTGTGATTGAGGTCTCAATGTACTGGTAATATCATGAGCAAGACCTAGTGTTTATGACACACCCCTCCAATTGGTGTGATTGAGGTCTCAATAAAATTAGAAACAGTAAAGGTGGGTAGTGTGTTGTTTATGTTGAGGTGATCTCATAATGATGCTTTGAAGACTATGATGTAGAGCCTAATGGTCACCAACAAACACAAGCCCCTCAATCCTCACTAATGCCTACAAATAAGCACACCTTAGGGAAAGATGTTTTAGCTTAAAATTTTTAGCCTTAGAAAGTCAATCAAGTATGGAACCATGTTTGAGTATATGCCTACCCTCAATGATCCCTAGCAAAAATTGTGGGCACTTCAACTTATCTAGCCTACCCAATTTTCTCTCTTCCCTAATTGTAATGGTTGAATCTCTCTAATTCTCCCTCTTTCACAAGGCTTTTATGGCTAGAAGAAATACTTATTCCTTGCATATTCATTTGTCATAAGTTGAAAATTATCTCGATTTCTACTTTTCCTTGGATAATAGATTGTGTTCCTTTACCTTTTTGTAAAAATGGCACACCATCAAAATGTAGTTCCCAACAAGACTTATTTCTTAGATTGTAACGAGATTAGGTTCCAACTTTCATAAGTGTGGTGATGTTAAACATCATAAATCTTGACTTTTATACATATTCAACCTCATCATTTGGAAGTGTGTTCATATTTTAGCTTAGTTGCCTAAGTTTGTGACACAAAGTGGGATCAGCATTGATAAGACAAGTGTGATTGCAAATTGGTGATTCAAAGCCAAAAAAAATAGAGAAGAATTAAAAATTAGAAAAATATGAAAATGATGATTAAGAAAAAAAATGTAATCAAAAGAATTAAAAAAATTAACATAAAATAAGATACATAAGTATCTATATGTTAATAGAAAATTCAAAAATCTTTTCAAAAAAAAAACATTAGGGCACGTAGGTCCCATATGAACTACAAGGGAGCATCCCCGTCAAATTAAATTACACGATACAAAGCATAATAATATTAATAGATGTAATCATCATGCTATTGAATTTTGACTCTAGATTGATAGTACCTATAACCTTTCAGCTTTTAGAGTCATTTTAATGTATGGTGAGAACTAATGTGTATTTTGAATGCTTTCATATTAATATGTCACTTTTGAGTTAAGTATCATGATGGGTCAGATTGTGTCATTTTTATTATTCAAGTCATAAATTAGCTACGCATTTTAGAGCTCATTTAGTAGTTTATGATTTTATATTTATTTACCAAAGACTTTGTATAATTTAGTTGTTAATAAAAGGTAGTATATAGTTCCCGGACTCTAACAAAGAGAGGCTTAAGAGAAATTGGGTTAGATGTCAAGATCCGCACTCTATTAAGGGAGTTGAAAGTTGCCAAATTTACCAATAAAAAAGTAGTCTCATTGATATAGTAAATGACTTAGAGATACAATTTCTTCATGAAATCAAGGGCTAGTTAGCTTTTAAACCTTGATATTGGATCTATCATTCCACTTCCTCTAACTGAGCCATTTCACTATTAACCTCTTGCTGCTTTTAGTGGAGAAACTCATAGAGCAGCGATCTTTGATATCCCTCATGAAATAGACTTCTAAAACCTCATGACATTCCTAAAATTCAAAGTGTTTTGACTAGTGGATCTTGAATGTCCATAAAATACTCCATAGTTATTTAATAATCAAGACTTACGTAGGAGTCAAGATTGTATTTTAGGATTTTCCTCCATACTCTCGGCCTTGAGAGAGAGAATAATTGATGACTCAATTAGAGGACCCTCAACCCTATAAGTCATAGCATCATTAGGTGGTGAAATGTGTGTTCCCTCACTTGCAAAAGCCACCTCTCATCCTCCTTGGCAATGGCAACTTCGATGCCAAGAATTATTCTTCTCGTACCAACTACCAAGCCTCTTGCTTAGTGGTTGACTCATCATCAATCAACACAAACTTCACTCCAAAGTAGTTATCCCATGTCTAAAAGAGATCATCAAGTTTCCTTCTCAATCTTTAATCAAAAAAGCCACTTGACATTATTATATATGGGCTCCTCAACCATAAACAAAAAGATGTAATCCATTATACCATCATCCTCAATAATAATTTGCGATGTATTTTAACTCAACATCAAATAATCTCTATGGCCAAATATATCTTCCACAATAGAGATCTCCGAGAAAGCCTCTAAAAGTAGAGTTTTTCATGTGTTTCCAAGAGAACAATGGTAACCAACAATGAATTGTTAGCCTCCACAATAGCTAACATAAATGGAGCAATTGCAATCTCAAAGGGTTATAATTAACGCCTCACGCTCTTGAAAATGTGATCAGAATGAGCTTTTTAACTAAATGGCATCCTTAAAAACAAGCAAGAAAGAGATAATGAAGGAAAGAGCATAGGAAAATACAAAATAAAAAGATATCGCCTAAAAGATAATGAGATAACACCCTCTAGGCTTTTATAGGATTGAACAAGATATGAATGGATGGCAAGCATCAAGCATTCCATGAAGAGCTAGTAAAATCACTGGAAACTAGGTGTGATAAGGTTATATATGGATTGTTCATTTGCCCATAATGTCCTCTCACTCCAACTAAGTTATGAACTACCAGAACTGATTTGTAATGAATATTAATCTATCATACCAAGATAGTTACCACAATAAAATTGGGATAAATGCATGCCCCCATGTCACTTATTGAAAGTGCTATTTATATCGGACAAGTAGCTGCAGTGATGTAAAGTATTTGGCTACCATATTCAAAGACCAATTTCAATGAATCCAAATGGCAGCAGTCATAAATTAAGATATAGTGGTTACATAACACCGCTTCAAGTTGTGTAATTGTGGTCTTCACTAGACAAGTAATGGCCAAGGAAAGAAATGCAGCAATTACACGAAGTTCCCTCGTTAAGTCCTATTAAGGATTGTGAACTTGGAAGCAAACAATTACTAAAAACCTCAAATAAGTCGCTCCTCATTGGGGCGTATAATATGCAACCACCCTAGAGGCAAGGGACGCACGCTTGCTTCCTGTGTAGTCATCAACTTTGCCTTAAGTATGCATGTACCCTGCTTGTTTCCCCCACAAAAAGTGCAGTAGAGTTCAGCCTGCCTAATTCAGCCCCTTTTCTTTCTCCTCTAGCTGTCATGAGCTCACTTTCCGTGGTTCTCCTGGTTTCCATATATTTGATGAATCAAAGCGATAGAAATGGATTTTCTAATCTTGCTTTGGGCCCAATATATATCCTGACCCAATTCTTGATCTGACAGGATCTCAGATGGTTCTAAGACCACATTGGACGACCTAATTTTGAGCCAATGAGCTGGAACCTAATTCTAATCAATCTGAAAAAGATGGCTCTTATTCGACAATTATATGTAATGCGGAAAAAATAATCAACATTAAGTCTTCCTCAAAGGAACTAAAATATGGCATTTTTCTACTCCAAGTTATCAAACATCTCGCTTGATTTGCCATTATACAACTAGCACCAACAACTTTTCAGTGGGGAGGCAGAAAATAAAGAATGAACAATTAAATTTGCATAATATATTTACTTCATTTTATAAATCAAACAGTTCGCCGGTTAGACAAAAGTGACAGCCCCGATAAGAACGAAAAAGCGACTATGAAAGGTTGAAGATCCAACCGGACGGAGCCGAAGAGCAGAAAACAATCGCTTGAGAACTCGAACTCGAGGTTGTGAACCTAAACCCTCTGAGTCTAGGAAACTCCGAGGAGCGAGTCGAGGTGAGACCCGATTTCATCGACGAAAGTTGCCCCAAAGCAGCGAAGGAGGCAGAAGTGCTGATCGCCATAGTGCAAGGGTTCATCACAATAGTCAAAAGAAGAGTGAAGGTTTAAATATGGATTTTAGGTCTCGAGAATCGTCGTCACCGACAAGAAAAACCGTAGAAATCGCATTTCGCGGAAGAAGGAAAGTAAGGAAGAATCAGAGAGAGAGGCCACACAGAAGTGCCTTATCCGGTATTTTCGGAAAGATATATCGGTTTCAGGATAGTGATAGAAACCATTAACATATCGACACATGGAGTTAGAAGCGAGTTTTTATTTTTATTTTTATTTTTTTCGAGTAAACCACATAATAATAAGATTTTGAATGGTTTCATTTACTTAAATTTAGTCAAATTTAAGAAGTTTCGATTTTTGGTTATTGCTTGTCTGTTTTTTCCTACACAATGAAAAACTCTGACTTTTTACTTGTTATTCATAGCAGTACGTGTTAACTGTCTTTAGGAATGAAAGGGTTATTATAATACAAAATATTTATCACTTTATTTATGAAATTCTTCTCATTAGAAATTAGAGCATATTAGTTTGACATAAAAACTACTCCATTAACTTGCTTTTGCTTAACCGGAGAATTTTTAATTATGATCTTAAAATCAGTGATATGCTTAATTACTGAGGTATTAATCTTATCTTAATCGTTTTCTATGTTTTAATGATATAGAAACAATGATCACTTTGTTATATTCCTAGAAGAGTTTTTTCATTATGGCTCAAGTCTACAACTTGGCTTTGCAACTGGTTCCCAGTCTATAATTACAGAACAGAGGTAATAAAGATTTTAAAAAAAAACTTAGTGTCTTGCACAATTTTATATTTTTCTTTTACTTTCTCTTCTTCTTTTTATGTCCAAAATTATCTTTAATTTTGAGCATATTTCTTTTAAGGATTTGGAATGTCTAATCTCTCCCAACTTCTAATCCTTAAAGAATCCTCAATACTAAGTCCAGAATACTAAAATCTAATTAAAAGTTAATATCAATTAAATTATTTAAGATGAAATATCAAAGACTTAATTATCTCTGTTTAATTACTTCTATTTAATTACTCTCTTTTAATTATTTTAAGATTTTTTAGGGTTCATGTAGAAATTCATAAAGTGAATGACTAGATTGTTAGAAAATCAATTTTAATCCTCCATTTTAATGAATATTTACATATTTTAAGTAAAATGTTATATACTCTTGTTAAATTATTAGGATTCATATCATGAATCATTATAGTAAAATCCAGCTAACTATTTGAATATGTGAATTGCTCTCAGGCAAGTGTACAGGTCTAACTCCCTCCCCCCAAACTTATTTTCTATCATATGCATGTCATATGAGAAAATACAAGAATAAAAGGAAATAGCATGTAATAACATGGAATAACATCACAACAAAATTAAATCATAGAAAGATTGACGGAGCACTGAGAAACCTATTATCGTAAGGTCTCTAAACAAAACTAACATGACATTCTTCAATTCAAAATCACATAAAAGCAAATTCAAAGAAATTCAAAACAAATTCAAAGTAAAGAAACACATAACAAAATCAAATCAGCAGATAACGCTTTGATTGTCTCTAAAGATAGTGCTTATTTCACATCCTCATCTAGATCGTGTCAGACCAAATCAAGCCTAAAAGGATTCTCCATGATCAAATTATATTCTCTATAATCCCTAATTAACCTTGGAGGATTTTTTAAATCATCACATGTCCTTATTCTATGATCTTCCTGAAAATATATGTTCTTTCTCACACTCATGTTTACAATTTCCAGTATTTTCTTAGTCTCACCCCAACAGTGATTTTTTTAAGGAAATGCCAAAGGTTCAAATTAGATGATAAACTCTAAAAAGCACCTCTTGCTCCAAAGTTCTTAATAATTCTCCCTATTGTAATTCACTTGACTAAGGATTCTCTTACTGAGTTACACACTCTCTCTACTCATGAAAAGTTTCCAATCATATCATTTAGGCTCCTTCTATGGGTGGTTCTACAGACTTAATAGGGCATTCGTGTCCATATGTTCAACTATCTTCCGAACAACTTTAGGGTTTGACTCAAAAAGAAGATTAGATTCTTCCTTAGTAATGTTTGGATTAAATTTGTCCCCAATAGCTTACTCTTCGAGGTCTAATTCTTCATTTTCAAAAACTGGGCAATCATCTACCTGTTCCACTACAACCACACTATGGAATTGATCATCCACAAAGTCTTGGGAAAACTTCATATATTTCAGAAAATTAAAAATTGCTTCCAGATCATTCACTCTCGTAGTAACTTATCCCTTCTGTACGATAATCATCACTCGTCCAATGCTAAAAAAGTTCTTCCAAGTATAATGGGAACATCTTTATCTTCTTTTACATCCAAAACAATTAAGGGTTTATTTGGGGCAGCTGCAGGTTATCCAATTTATTCAGATAAGCAGCTTATCCTAATAAGTTGTTGATCAGCAGCTGATCCAAATAAGCTGGCTGGTTGTTTGATTTGTGCATTTTGAAAACAGTTGATTTGTAGTTGTTTTTGAATAAATGAGCATTCTACCACTATGTAGTTTTGTTGTTTGCGATCATGGAGGTAGGATCAGAAGAAGAGCTCACCTTAGTCGACTGGTTCTCATCGGGGCAGAGATCCTTCAATCGCTCTCAATACGAAGTTGTTGTCCAAACTTCTTCCCTGCAATAGTTTTTTTTTCTCCAAAACATACCCTGTAATAAGGAAATATATCAACACATTCTGATTATCGAGTTAAATATCAGTAAAGCGTTTGTGTGTTCTATAATAAAAATGTGTGTTTTGGACAAAAGCACTGTCCAAAAACATATCGCAGAAACCATTAAGGATCGAAGCAGTAACTCTATGGAGTTTCCTCCCTCTGAACAATACCTCCTCCAAGATCAAGCCATCTGCAACAATATCTATGCCAAACTAAATGTTTGAAAAAGGAACAGGAAAGCGATGTTGGTTAAGCAAAAAATATGAGCTACCCAAATTTCCTGGTTTAAAACCCAGGGAGACTGGACAAGCACCATTGTGCTTGATAAAATAAGTAAGAATGTGGACATGATCTATGAGATCAATGGAGATAGATGGTTCACGAGAGTCGAAAGAGATCTTTCCCTTTACCGTATAGTTGATACCATCATTGCTTGCTTCCTCGCTGTCCATGCATCGATCTACAAAAACTTTGTGGGGCAGTGGAAGGGGCATGTGAGGAAATAAACTTCAAACGCAGATAAGAGATGTGGGCCACAAAGTCGACCTCGCTGCCCCCGTCTATTAAGGAAAATGAAAATTGTGTTTCCGATAATTTACCTGAACGCACTATCCAAACGGGGACAACAATGTTTTCAAAATGTCACCGCACTTATAATCTATCCCAAACAAACCCTACATCGATAATGAAGATGAGCTTATCAACTTTAAATGGAATTTCCTTCATTATCCCCTCAGAATAGGTCATAGAGTGGTCAGGTAAATGGGGGGTCACAGTGGTGGGTTGAAGCTCTCTAAATCCTAGCCTATTAAAAATAGTCAAAGACATAAGATTGATGCTAGCACTTTGGTCACACAAAATTCTTTGATTAAATATGTTCTCTATGGCACAAGGAATGCTGAAGCCACTTGAATCGTTTAGTTTTTTTGTTAACTTCTTACGTGAGATAACACTACACTCTTCAATCAGATCAAATATCTCACCATCTTCTAGATTTCTTTTCTTATCGAATACATCCTTCACAAATCTCACGTAACATAGCATATATTTTATAGCTTTTATCTAACAAATATTAATTGTTAGTTTATTAAGAAATTCTATAAACTTGAAAAACTATTGGTCCATCATATGCTCTTGGAGTCTTTGGGGAAAGGGTGGTGATAGTCTCTCTTGTCTTATCTCAAAAAGTAAGATAAATTTTTCTAAGTCAGGGTCACTCCAAAGTTTGGCAATCTAAATTAGTTAGGCTAGGTCACTCTGTGTGGTGATGGATCATGAGATTAAGGAGGTGAACCACATCTTGGCTTTATCCCTATGTAGAAAGGAAAGACATAAATCTAATTGTATCATTGGAGATATCATTATACTTAAAAGTGGCACAATATTCTAGAAACTTAGCTAAGTGTAGGTTTGGATCTTCAGAGAGTGCTCCCCCAAATTGTTTATATTGAACCATATGGATTATGGAAGGTCTCAGTTAAATGTGTTGGCTTCTATGATTCGATATTGGATACTCATGTGAATTCCTTTTATTGAAAGATTAGTAAACTCCCTAAGAGGTTTCATGTGAGCTTCCCGAGGGTTCTCCATCTTTAAATGTTTATTTTTTATTTTTTATAATTATTTTTAGATTTTTTTTCAAAGTTTTTACAATTTTAGGGTTAAATGAAAATATTTCACATAAAATACTCCCACACATATAATGATAGGTGTGCAAATGGTGACCATATTTTAAAATAATAAAAGAAAAAAAATAAGAAAAGAAAGAATGAAAAACACGGTAACAACACAACAACTAATAGATAATATGCAACCACACGAAAAGATACAGCATTATTTTTAGATTTTTGTATTTTTTTTAAAAGGATAGAATATAGTACAAATAAACAAGAACGTAAAAAATAAAACAAACCTAAACTTTGATTACTTCAGCTAAAATTCACCGAAATTAGAAAATTTTTACTCTTATACCAAACAACAGGGCCAAAACCTAGATGATCAAAATCTATTATGAGTCAAGTCAGTCAATCACGTAAGCATACACGTCAATCAATTAATATATGAATAAAGATTTGTGTACAATCCCGTGAGGATATTTGTTAAAATATTTATAATAAGGGAAGTTCTAGCGTACTGCATTACTAAATCTAGTTTAAAGTGATTTAATTGCAAGGATAAAAACCTAATTGTATTAAAAGAAGTAGTACATAGAATTGTGAATAAGAAAGGAAGCAACAGAAAAGGCAGGGACCAACTTTGAGTCCTTATGAGATGATGGGACATCAACCAAATAATATTTCTCTATTAGAAGTATAACCATTAATATTGTACTAAAAATTTTATTTAATTTATTCAAGTAAAGTTCGAGACAGCCGTGAAAAGTTGTATTTATGAGTTTGTAGCAATTTGAATATATGATTGACATATGCGATGTTTTCTCATCTAGTTATTATAAAAATGAAACACATATTTACATGAATTAACCATTTCACTTGTATTAACATGAATCAACAAAGACATATACCACCAAACTATTACGACTCCATGGATTAAAAACATTTAATTCATAGGTTCATAGCGATAATCCTTGAATTAATAAAGATAGAAACCACAAGCAACATAGATTAAACCCGCAGATACAGAGAGCACAATCAATCAAGTTCTCCATTTACTAAATTTATCAAACATTTTCACATGAAAAAAGAATCAGTCTCCTCTATTCATCAAAAAACATTGCACGTAGGTTCATGCTAAAGGCCCTGAAAGGAGTAGACTATAAAAAAAAGGTGGTTTCATAAAGGCATAAATTTGGTTCCCTAATTCATCAAACAACATTGCACATAGGGAATATTAAAATTCATTAAATTAGTAGAGACAACAATCACAAAACACAAAGAGAAAGCCCACCGATAGGTTCGTCAAACACATAAATTAGGTTCCACAATTTATCAAACAATATTGCACATAGCCTCATACCGAAATTCCTTAAATTAGCAGAGATAAAGACCAAAAACAATAAAGAGTATTAGTTGGAGCACGATCCCTTCCGTCTATTCCCGTGCTCATGTGAAGCTAAGTCGTGAATCGGCGCTTCCTGCTCCTGCTCTTCCAATCGCGAAAGGTCGTGACCACGACCTTACAGTTACACGCGAAACGATGCCGCTCCCACCTCTTTTTTGAGTTGCGAATATAAAAGGAAGAAAATTAAGATAACATGGTTCTCCTTCAATGAAGTCACGGTTTTTTAGTGTTCTTCTTCAGGCTTCCTTGGAATAGAGGAAGGAAAGTGCAAGAAATAGTTTCTTGCTACAGAAAGAAGAAGAAAGAAGAAGAAAGAAGAAGAAGAAAGAAGAAAAAAGAAGAAGAAGAAGATTGTTCTCCCTTGACTTCTTCTTGGTGGCTTGTGGCAGAAGAGAAATTGAGTTTATTTCTCCTGTAAGTTTATCTTCTTTAGTGTATCTCGGTGTATCTCGGTGTAGAGAGAGAAGAAGAGAGAAAGTGAAGAAGAGCGAGCAAAAAAGTGAGAGATTCCTTTTGAAAGTCGAGATAATTGATTGATGTAAATTCCTCAAGTAATAAAATCCTTTACAACTTCGTGGATGTAGGCAAATTGTCGAACCACGTAAATCTGTGTGCTCTTTTATGGTGTGATTTTTTCTCGTTTTATTTTTCACTTCATCAGAGATTGTTCTCCTATTATATTTCTATATATATACCACAATAACTAGTATATCTCACAATAATTGGTATCAAAATCAAGTTGTTTAGAACTGAGAAAGGTGATGGCTGCAAATGAAGTAAACGTTTCAAGGATCGAGAAGATTGATGGAACAGATTTTGGTTACTGGAGGATATAAATAGAGGACTATCTCTATGGGAAGAAACTTCATCCTCTGTTATCAGGGAAAAGACCTGAAAGGATGGATGAGACTGAATGAAATATGTTGGATCGACATGTTCTGGGGGTTATTTGATTGACCCTATCGAGGTCTGTTGCACACAACGTCGTCAAGGAAGGGACGACTACAGATCTAATGACATCCTTATCAGGTTTGTATGAAAAACCATCAGCAAATAACAAGGTGTACTTGATGAAGAAGTTATTCAATCTGAAGATGATAGAATGTGTTTCTATTACTCAACACCTGAATGATTTCAATACTATCACAAATCAATTGTTGTATGTTGAAATTGATTTTGATGATGAGATATATGCGCTGATATTGTTGGCATCGTTGTCAAATAGTTGGGAAGCCATGAGGATGACAGTTAGCAGTTCTGCAGATAAATCTAAATTGAAATGCGATGATATTTGTGATTTGATTTTAGCTGAGGAGGTGCACAAGAAAGATTTTGGCAAGATCTCGGGTTTGAGTTCGACACTGAATGTTGATTTCAGAGGGAGATCACAAGATAAAAACTCAAATAGAGGGAGATCAAAATCAAAGTCTGGTTAGCAAACAACCTGTTAGAATTGTGGCAAGGCTAGTCACATAAAGAGGAACTACATGAATCCCAAGTGTATGGAGAATGATAGCGCAAATTTGGTATCTGAAGAAGTACATGATGCACTATTGCTAACAGTTCATAGTTCAATTGATGATGGAAGTGAAGAGGAGAGTGGGTCCGGGGTACTCATTCCTATTGTTTCACAAACAGATGGTGGAGAACTACAAAGCTATGAAGAAATCTTGCAAGATGAAAGTTCGAGCAAGTGGGAGTTGGCAGAACTTCAACCAAGGAAAAAGACATTACACAACAAGTGGGTGTATTGGGTGAAGACTAAGCGTGATGACAGTAAGATGTACAATGCTAGACTTGTTGAAAAAGGCTTTCAACAGAGGTGTGATATTTCTCATGTAGTGGGAGTTGTAAGCAGAGACAAGAGTAATTTAGGAAATAGCTTGGAGGTGTAAGGCTATTTGACCCTGCTGATATGTTGACTGAGATTGTTACTCTTGAGAAACTGAAGTTGTGCATAGCTTCAGTTGGTCTTCTGGAGTGAAGACAAAGGTTATGAGTTGCAGAGGTGGAAGATATCAGTTTGAGGAAGAAGACATTGTAGCTTGTGTATCGGTATCTAAGTGCAAGATTTGTTAGTTGAAGCCCAATCCCTTCCGTCAACTCCCGTGCTCACACAAAGCTAAGTCGCTAATCGGCGCTTCCCGCTCCTGTTCTTTTGATCCCGAAAGGTCGTGACCGCGACCTTACAGTTACGTGCGAAACGACACCTCCCCTCACCTATTTTTTGAGTTGCGAACATAAGAGGAAGAAAATTAAGAGAGCACAGTTCTCCTTCAATGAATTCATAGTTTTTTAGTATTCTTCTTCGAGCATCCTTAAGATAGAGGAAGTAAAATGCAAGAAGTAGTTCCTTGCGGTAGAAGAAAGAAGAAGAAGAAGGTTGTTCTCCCTTGGTTTTTTCTTGGTGGCTTGTGGCAGAAGAAAAATTGGATTTATTTTTCTTTTATGTTTATCTTCTTCAGTGTATCTCGGTGTAGAGTTTCTTTGATATATCTCGTGTAGAGAGAGAAGAAAAGAGAGAGAGAAGAAGAGAGCAACAAAGTGAGAAACTTCTCTTGTAAGTCAAGACAATCGGCTGGTGTAAAATCCTCTAAGTAGTAAAATCCTCTACAACTCTGTGAATGTAGGCAATTCACCGAAACACGTAAATCTGTGTGTTCTTTTCTTGTATAATTTTTTCTCGTTCTAATTTTTGCTTCATCAAAGATCGTTCTCCTATTATATATATATATATATATATATAAATAT
>JXCR01092184.1:32891-85685 GCA_002079205.1 Phalaenopsis hybrid cultivar | reverse complement strand
AGGCATAAAGAACATTGACTAATCCTATGCTTGGTTACTGATTCTGCGGCTAGGCCGGGAGGATACCGGCTCTCACTTTGGAGCTCCCACGTTCCCCTCACTTGAGGGCTAACATCTACACATCAACACCCAAATGATAGAACCGAATTGAGGATTTTAGTCTGTCACTCTAAATTCTCCAATTCTACGCCCGATAGTAATATTTTCCTATTTATTTGCACCTAACTTCTAAGTGCTTCGACCTCATTGAATCTTGGATGTAATCTTCACTTTAATTGTAAAACTCAACAGATTTTAACAAATCAATTGGTCAGATTGAAAATAAATTAAGATTGAAGTGAAATGTCATCACAACTTCTTTAACATTTTTATGGCTCAACCAATTCAAATCACCATTTCACAAATCTTAAGACAATTAAACATTTTCATGGTTTCACCAATTCAAATCACAATTTCACAAATCTCGAGACAAGGAGAACGACAGAGAAAACTACTCAGAACTCATGAGGAAAGCACAACAAAACTCAAAATTCATATATATGAAAGACAGAGAAAACTACTCAGAACTCATGGGGAAGACACAACAAAACTTGAAATTCATATATAAAAGTGAAGTATACAAACTACAACAAGTAAATAACTTATCTCTAATTTCTCCCCAAGAACACTCCTCGAAGTTCCTGACTACAACAAGTAAATAACTTATCTCTAAATTCTCCCCAAGAACACTCCTCGAAGTTCCTCTTAAACTCATGGAGAAGATACGACAAAACTTAGAACTTATATATAAAAGCAAAGTTATACAAACTTATCTCATGGGGAACACACAACAAAACTCGGAATTCATATATAAAATCAAAGTCATACAAACTACAATGTAAATAACTTATCTCTAATTTCTCCCCAAGAACACTCCTTGAAGTTCCTCTGAATCTCTTCATTTCTTTAAAACACACAAGGAAAAACACAACAAAACTCAGAATTCATATATAAAATCAAAGTCATACAAACTACAACAACATCACAACAAAACTCAGAAGACTTCATATATAAAATCAAAGTCATACAAACTACAACAAGTAAATAACTTATCTCTAATTTCACCTATATAAAATCAAAGTCATAGAAACTACAATAATAAATAAACTTATCTCTAATTTCTCCCAGAAAACTCCTCGAAGTTCCTCTGAATCTCTTCCTTTCTTTACAACACACAGAATTCTTCTTCATAAAAGCGAAGTCATACAAACTACAACAAGTAAATAACACTTATGTCCACTCCTTGAAGTTCCTCTGAATCTCTTCCTTTCTTTACAGCACACGGAATTCCTCTTCGAATTAGCAAGGAGGAAGAAATCTCTCATTTTCCCTCCACTCTTACAATTTCTCAAAGAATTTCTCACAGTTACACGCTCTAGCAAGCTCTCTACACACTAATGGAACCTATCTAATCTCCAGGACTTCTCTATTTTTGGCCACGCTCTAGCAAGCTCTCTACACACTAATAGAACCTATCTAACCTCCAGGACTCCTCTATTTTCGGCCAAAATCTTCTCTTTAAAGATGCAGATGAGTTTTCCTAAGAGTTGCTTATGCACCCCTTCAAAATCCGACCTTATCCATTGTACAAGTACACACAACCGTCGATCCCGCCATCCGCCGTCGGCGGCCTCGATGGCGTCGTCGGCGGCCTTCTGGAGATATAGCCTCGGGAAAAGCTCGCCGTTGGAGGCGTCGACGCCCTAGTGTAATTCTCCACATTTTGGTCATTTTTGCTCCAAATTTGCTCCTTTTTGCATCTTTTTGCTCTATTAACCTTAATTCATCAGTCCTGCAACAAAACATCAAACATACCTTTCTTTAAAGTGCAATATCATTAAAAACAGTATAAAAAAGGTACAAAAATCTCAACATATTTTACTTTTGTCAATAACCGATTTCCTAAACATATTTCTGCTTCCTGATAAGCATATGACAACTTCTAAGAAACTGTTTCTTCACCATATAGATTTTTAAAGTAGCTTATTGAAAAGACAGCTACTGCCACAAATGGACCTTAAAGTTGAACAAAGGGCCTTGAATTTTCCAATTTGATGGAAGGGTCATTGCTGGTTTGCTAGTTTAGATTTGCTAGTTTACTTCTGTTAAGATAGTCTAGTCTCAGAAATCTCCAGTTATGCCGCATCGCCTCCTTCCATCAATCCATCCCAGGCGATAGTTTTTCCATCCATCCCATGGCGATAGTTTTCCTGGCATGCTCTCCCCTAACCCCATTTTCACTAAAACCCTTAACCCAACTTTTCTCCCCCAGCTTCCCATCGGAGAAGATTTCTCGTTCTTCTCTTTCTCCTTTCACCCCACCACTTACAAGGGCTTCTTGCTACACTGACGCCGTGAAGCCGGTGGTTGCAGCGCCCCTTGTGAAATTAGATTCTGAGAAGTACGGAAAGAAGCAGGTCATCAGCCTCTCCCCACAGCTATACGAGTATGTCCTCGCCAATGTCCGTGAGCCGCAGGTACTCTTTTTCCCCTTTCACGAATACTAATTCTCTCGGATTCCATTGTCGATCTATTTTCTTTGGAACTTTAGGTTCTTCGGGAGCTCCGTCAGGAAACGGCGGGCATGCGTGGAAGTCAGATGCAGGTATTACTTCATTCTTCTGTTCATCTCTAAAACGCTCCATGTAGTTTCTTCTCTTTTGGCTGTTTTTGATAAAATATTGATTTTTTTCTTCTCACTTCATTTGATGAAAAATCATCATAATTACTTGTTTTGTGGATTGAAAGGTAAGCAATGGTTGACAGTGCTTTTCTATCAGCGGGATGCAATGTTCTGGGATATATTGAGAGAATGTGATATTAGTACTGAAAGATGAAGTTTTCAAGAATTTATAGTGTTGTATAAGCCAATAACCCTAAAGTTAAATTTCTGTTGGGATTGCAAATGATATAGTTCCAATTAGCGGGACATTTGTTTAAAATGGAGAAAAGTAAGAGTATTGGAGAGCATGTAAAAGATATAGGCCCTAAACTTTGTTGAAAAATAATTGAGTATATGATATGTGATTTTAGTGAGGATATATCAAGGCTTAGGGTTATATGATACTAAAATTTAGTGGGTGTGATATTAGAGTCTGGTTTTTTAGAGGAAAGATCTACCATTATAAACTAATATTATTAGAAGATAAAATGATATGCGTGTATGATAAGTTTAAGTAATTTGAATCTATGATACAAAAAGGTGAATATAGATGAAAGGATAGTTTTTAGAGCTAAGTTTTGATGCTGAAAATAAATACATGCTTTATGAGTAGTATGCGATCAGAGGATATCATGAAAACATAAAAATAAAACTTATAAAACTGGTTGAAAGACTTGCGGTGAGCATTGTTTGTAGAATTTGTTATTTGTAATTTTATAGTTTATTCTTAATTGAGTGTTTATAAATTTCCATGTAGTTCGCGCCCGCTGTAAAGAAGTTTTAGTTTTATGGAATTGAGCCTGAATTTGAGGAGAAACTCGACCGCATGTTTGGGGGGTAGTTGTAACGGGAAACTATGCATATAGCCCAAGTGAGACAGCGTTTGCTGGTAATGCCATGAATTTGGGAACCCTTGGAGGTTTTGTTGATTTCATTGACATCCCTAGCTCTGATTAGAACGAACATGAAACTATTTCCTGTTCCAAACGTCCAAAGGTTGTTGATAAAAGAAAATCTGGCGCTTCTTCCCTCATAAACGAGCTATCCGAGGCGGTTTCTTGTTTCAAGGCAGAATGTCAGGCTTCTCATTTAAACACTATCGAGGAGGCACTTGAAATCCTAAGCACTACCGCTGAAATCTATAAAGATGAAGATTTGTATTTGTTCGCAGCAGAATTGATAGAGGACCCGGTCCCTAGAGATATCTTTGTGAAGATGTCTGCCGCCCGTAGAGTGACATATGATCGACGTTTTTATGATCGCTTGAACATTTGAGATGTTTTATATTTTTCATCAGTGGAACATTTCTACTGCATTATTTTTATGATCGCTTGAACATTTGAGATATTTTATATTTTTCATCATTAGAATATTTCTACTGCATTATTTTTTATTATCGCTTGAACATTTGAGATGTTTTATATTTTTCATCACTAAAACATTCCTATTGCATTATTATTTTTTTCTAGAGTTGTACTTGTGAACTTTGTTGTGCCCATCTAATATATGCAAACGTCTTTTTTTTTTATCTCAAACTCTCACACACTTATCGCCATAGTTACATTTAAGGATACCGATTACCATGGATGTAAATAAAAGAAGACAGATAGAGGCCCACATGAACTCACGCAGAAGAAAACTGAGAGGGATGTTTCTGACGGTAATATGCTTGATGTACGAGTACTACAATATGTACATTGATCGTTCGCCATGCATGACATTTTCATATATTGGCAATAAATAGGTTGAAGAGTTGCATGCGGGACACTCAACAAGATTTTATAATATGTTTCAAATGAGCAAGACAGTATTTATCGATCTTCTGGAATTACTCGTAGGATCTCACGACCTTCATAGATCTTCGAGGACCAGTCCACATGAGGTACTAATAATAACACTGTTCATATTATCCCAAAACGAGTCCATGCGAGGAGCGATTTCAAAATTCCTCTGAAACAATAAGCAGGTACTTCTCAATCGAATTGAGCGCACTTGTTAGTTTGTCCTCTCATATCATTAGACCCTCATATTATAAGTTCGAGAAAACACCTGTTGAGATATCAAATGATGCGCCATATATGTCATTCTTTAAGGTATTCTCTTGGATGCAATATAGTTAATTTTGTTAGAGTATGCAATGATATGGTTGATGTGATTGATGGAATAACTCTCCATAATTACAATGAGGTACTAACATTAACTTAACCAAGACTGCATCGATGTGATTGATGGAACACATATTGACACACGTATCCCAAATAATGATAAGGTTGCATTTATCGGTCGTTCTGGCAGCCCCATCCAAAATGTCATGGTCGTCTGTGATTTCAACATGTGTTTTACTTTTGTTAAGGCTAGTTGAGAGGGCAGCGCACATGACAGTCGAGTTTTTAAATCTGTCACACGAGATCCCAATACCAAATTTCCACATCCACCTGCAGGTACGCTCAGAATTGAGCTTATTGAATGCCCAAGTTGAATTTCCATATTAATTTTTCAATTTATCAGGTAAATACTATTTGGTCGATGTTGGTTACCCATTGCAACGAGGGTATCTAAAACCATTTCCTGACACGAGATATCACATACCAGATTTCGCACGTGCAAACAACGTTACACGACATTCATCGTTACGTGGTGTCATTGAGAGGACTTTTGGTGTGTGGAAAAAGAAATGGGTGATACTCCGTGATATGCCTCCCTACAATTTCTCCAAGCAGGTCCAGATTGTGTTCGCTACAATAACTCTCCATAATTACATTAGAAAACATCATGCCCGTAATGATATCGACTTCGATTTGGCGAAAGAGGATGAAAAAAATGTGTCTGCAGAAGCCTTTGAATACCGTCTAGGTTAGTTTTTCACAGAAGAAGAGACGGAGGCTTACACCGCCTGTACTGTAGACGGGAAAGTGCAAGCGAAATGACAGAGTTGAGGGAACGGATAACTGATGCGATAGTAGACACATGATTGGATAAAAGTAGCTTGTATGGATGATAATTCATGTTTATTATGGATTTGAATTAATATTTATTATGGACATCATAAAAGTAGCTTTTTTGGATGATAAAACAATTTTTTATTTTTTTTTATTTTTATTTCTTGTGATATTTCTTCCCTTCATAATTATTTTTCTTTTGTGGTTAAAATTTGATTGAATTATGTCATTTGTATTAAAAATTTGATTAAAAACCTGTTTTCTTTCTTTTTATTTAATTTTGGTTTGTGTGGCTTTATAATCTTTAAATTGTTTTAATTTTTCTTTCTTTGTATCTTAATTCAAAAATCTCACTTAGGCTATTTATATTTATTTATTATAATAGATACTCTGCTCCATTAAAGTAGTTAAGTCTCTATATGGAAGTTGATATAAAGCTGAAGCTTTTTATGTGAGATTGTGAGAAATGATTGAGGATAGGTGTTAGTTTTATAAATGTTTAGCTATTTTAAACATCATCATAAATCTATCTATTGTAGTCTGCTCTTCAAAATTATTATTTTAATATGTATAATTAATGTTAAGATGAGAAAGTTATGGAATTAATTTCAGTTTTAATTAAACCAAACATTTGTATTTAATTTTTTTGTTCGTGCGCTATAGCAACATTAGGGGAAAGTAGAAAGGCAAGCATTAATTGTTATCTCATAAACTCCTTCCCGTGAGCTACAGGAAGAACGAAACATAGAGCAGTCTGGGGAAAGGGAAGAAAAAAGATTATATGGCATTTTGAATGAAAGTGCATTTATAATCAGAGTGCTATGAAATCACCCTATTTTTAAATATCCGAATGCAAGAATAATTCCATATCACTTCAATGAAAAAGGGTGCTTGAGGGTGCTTGCTTTGTAATTATCAATGTTTGTAGTGCTATATTTGTAATTTGCCCGAGCTGTACTCAATTATTTTTGTTATATGCGAGCTGAAACAGGAGCATTTACATACATACCACGGCTGATGCATGCCATTGGAGTTAAGCTTTTTGGTTAATTCTATTATACTTCTACTTTATATTTAAACAAATTTTAAATTTATAGTTGAATGAATTTTAAGAATTTTAAAATATTTGAAGCTGGGAGCATATAAATGAATGCGTTTATGAATCAGAACTAAATCAATCGAGTATGTGTTAGATATGTAAATACTTCAGAATTGAGTGGAATGTATGTAAATGTTATTTTGGGTAATTGTCATAATTAAGATGGCCTTTAATTGTCATCTATATTTGCTGTTTTTTTGGGCATTCTATTTATTTTTATGCCGGTGAAGTTGTTGAAATCTAAATACATTCAGATGTCTTATCTAATTCTATTTTTTTTCATGCCGGTGGAGTTGATGAAATCTCAATATATTCAGATGTCTTATCTAATTTTATTTTTTTTCATGCTGGTGGAGTTAGTGAAATCTCAATACATTCAAATGTCGTTATCTCATTCTTTTTATTTTGCTCATTCTATTTATTTTCATACTCTGTTAGATTATTGCATTAAATTTTGATATCCGAATATATATGCAATGTATTTTGAGCATTTTGGATATATACGTAGTATAACAACAATAAGAAAAGCTTTTTTGTTTGGGATGAACTTTAACAAGTTGGGCTAAAAAATTTGTGTTAAATGCTGGTCATATTTTTCTTTGGATGTTGTGAAGGTTTCTATCTTTAGGTATCCTTAAGATGAGGTCCATAACTATGAAGTTTCACTAATTTATAACATAATAAATTTTGCTTCTAGAGTTTCAAAAATTTCATTGTTACAGTCATCTTTTAAACAGTTTTATCAAACAAGGGCAGAATTGTCATGTTTACAGAAACAGCTGTTCTGCAGCTATTTTTACACAGCTGCACCAAACAGACAGTCAGCTTCCCCGCAGCTGCTTCCCCACGACAGCTTCCTGAGGCAGCGCAACTGCAGCTGCGCCAAACAGAGCTTAAATAACTGTTTAATTGTGGGTCGGGTCAGTACCCAGAGTTTGCGAGAGCTATCGAGAGAGGTGGGACACCTAGGTCAGATGAGACACGAGAGAGGGAGGTCAAGAGGGGCGGCTGGGTAATACGTACGCGAAGAAATGCGGGCCGCTGCCACATTTAACAAGAATTATTAACAAATTATTAGGATAAACTGCAACGTCGCGGTAACCAAACGTCTCTGCCATCATTTTCAAAATGCACCTCACTAAATAAGCTGCCCCCAATCATGCCCTTAAGAAAGATAATCCACAAACTCAAACTACAAAGTGACTTCGTTCCTACTCATTTTACACATAATCAAACAATGAACTTTTATTTAATTCATGAAATATTAGAGTGTAATGAGGGAAAAATAGAACCAGGATTCCTTAAAATTTTTACCCTTTCGGCTCTTTCAAAGTTTCCTTCAAAATTTTCCTTTGTGCTCTATTCGCTCTCTCTCACTAGTAAATCACAATCCAAGTCTACGCTCACTAAAACATGCCTACATTATAATACCATCCTCACTACTACAGCTGCTTCAGAAAATTTCTTCTGAACTCCAAGCGTGCCTAAAACTAATTTGAAATTGTTAGTGGGGCCATTGGGTTGTAGCGCTGCAAACAAGTGTTGCGATGCTGATTAGGTAACACTGCGGTGCTCAAAACATAGTGTTTCAGTTATATACTCTCTATTTTAAGTCTCTTTCCTCGTAATATGGCATTTTGGTGCTTCTTAAATATTGTGACGCTTAACTTGACGTGCCGTGATGCCATGTTCTCGCTTTTCTTCGCCAGATCTAGTCATTATTGGCACTGCGAGGCTATGACCTTATGTTGCTATGCTTATTCTCTGGCACTCGTAGCACTGTAATTTTTATGATGTGGCATTATGTTCTCAATTTGATCCTCTTGTTTGGCCATTATCAACACTGCAACATAGTTGATACAATAATGCAACATTATTTCTCTCGTGTTGTGACACTCTAAACACAACACTGAAGTGCGATGCTCTTAGGATTTTGCTCCAAAATGACATTACCAGTGCTGCAGCGATCATTGATCAGCATTGCATTACTATCCTTTTATTTTTTTGTTTTTCTCCTTTAATTCTCCTATGTGATTTCATGTCAGAAATAACATAATTAGTATCATTAACCTGCAAATAACACAATTTATTTATACATTTTAATATTAATTTTTATTCACGCAACACACAATAATATTTCATTATGCCTTATAATAGCGCGAAATTGGGAATATATTCATGATTTTTTCTCTTGTGGAGAGATCTCCAAAACTCATCTTGGACCAAAATATCCCTGTTTTTTGACCCAGGATACTTAATTGAAGTCTGTTTTCATTGAGAATGATTCAAATAGGATTTGACTATAATTCAATTCATAGTCGAGAAAAATTCTATACTTATTCAAACCCTATTAGAATCTTGTTCAAAAACTTTATTCAAACCACACTCAAACATTTTTTGAACGTTATTCGAGTTGGTTTGAACATGGTTTATCATGGTTTGAGCATAGTTTGAGCACGGTTTGAATTATATTTGAACATTATTTGAATAGGGTTACAGTAGGGTTTGATAAAGATTGATGTTCAATATGGTTTAAGTATGATTTAAGAAAGATTTAAACTGTATTTAAATATGGTTTAAATAATTTTTTACATTGTTCGAACAAGGGCTGCCCAATGTTTGATTATGATAAATACAACAAAATGCATTGCAACAATTATATTAGTGGTCAGTAAAACTATCATTTAAGAGTGAAAACGAAAAATTATGACCTAATTTAACTCTGTCATATTACTTGTGTCACATAACAGTTTTTAATAAAAAATTATAACACATGATAATAATACATCACAAAAAGAAAGTAAAACAAAATCTATAATATATCTCAAAAAGTATTGTCATTTTAGGAGATATACACTGATAAAAGAACAACAAAGTGTAAATATAAAGTACTGTATGTGCTATGAAATAAGTTTATATTAGAAGAGAAATTGAAAATATATTAGAGAAGAATAATGTACATTTTAATGGACTTATAGCTCAACATTATTATGGCATAAATTTAGAATAAACGATACACATCAAATTATAAACAATTTGATGCAACTCCAACAACAACATACCTTTATCCCACTAAGTGGGGTCGGCTACGACTACATGAATCCTTTTTCTCCATTGCGTTCTATTGAGTGTCATATTTTCATTTAATTCTAATAAATTAAGATCATTTTTTATACACCATGCCCAAGTCTTTCTTGGTTTACCGCTGCCTTAACATAAGCTGAATCTAAACTTTCTACTCTTCTAACTGGATCATCAGATGGTCAACATTTAATGTGACCAAACCATCTAAGACGACTCTTTGTAATTTTGTCTGCCATTGGAGCTACACCAACCCTATAACGATTCATTTCAAATTTTGTCTCTAAGTGTAAAACCACTCATCCACCTAAGCATTCTCATCTCGACAACACTTAACTTTCTTTTATGTTCTCTTTTAAAGGCCAACATTTAGCTCCATAGAGCATTGCAGATCTTATCACCATCTTATAAAATTTTCCTTTCAATTTAAGCTGTACATAAAATATTGCAACATCCAATTGAAATGAATACTACACTCAGGTTATGCTTTCATTTTGCATCAAAATTACAAGAAAGGTTAGAATATTGCTGTCCTAAATAACGTCCAATAACCACACTTGGTAGACTCAAAAAATCCAAAAAATTATGAAATATTAGAGATTTCACTGCCAAAACCCTAAAAAATTAGGTTTCGCTCAAAAAATCTAAATAAATTTAAAAGAAATTTAAGAAAATTTAAATTAAGTTGCGAACCCAAAGATAAGTATGAAATGTTAGAGAAAAGATGCTCAAATATAACACATCTGTAGCTAAACAAGCAACCAAACAAGAATATCGAGCAACCAAAAAAAATATCGAGCAATCGAGCCAACGACAATTATTCGAGGAGAAATAGAAGTAGACATTAGCAGAAGAACATGAACAACAAACCCTAAGCTCTTGCAGCAGAAAGCCTTTCGCGATTTTGAGAGGAGAAGGAGAAGACTCAGAAGAGGGAGAGGTAGCGGAACTCGAGAACTTTTGAGTGGGGAATGAGAGGTCGAGGTTAGGGTTTTTTTTGTTATATAGTTTATAGTTATATATATTATATTATATAAAATATATAAGTTATATTTTATAAATATATAATATTTATATAAGTAATAATAATATATTATTCTTAATAATTTTTTATATATTTTAATTTATACGATATAATTTTAAAAAGTATGTTAATTTATTTTAAAATAAAAATTAATTAATTATAATTTATAATATTAATTTTATGAATATGAATTATGTGTATATATATATCTATATATTTATTTTCGAGCTAATTCGAGCCGAACACGAGCGAACAAATTTTTATTCGTGTTTGACTCGTTTACATTTTGAGCTTAAAAATTTATTTGTGTTTAACTCGTTAAGCTTAACGAACGAGCCGAACACGAGCTGTTCGCGAACGACGTGTCAAATTGACATCCCTACTTTTAATAATTTGATAACCAATAGTTACAACTCTGTCACTAGAGCTACTACTACTAAAATTACATTCCATGTATTCAATTTTATTTTTGCTCAAATAAAGGCCTTTAGACTCTAATGTAGACCTCCATAATTCAAGTTTTTCTAGAGTTTTTTTTAGTCCTATCCACAAGAAGGATATCATCAGTGAAAAACATACGCTAAGGTACATCCTCTTGTAAATGTCCAGTAAGAGCTTCCAAAACTAATGCAAAAAGTATGGGCTTAAAGTTGATCCCTAATTTAATCCAACTGAAATGGGAAAATATTTGGTCAATCTTTTTATTCGAACACAATTACCAGCTCTAGTATACACATGTTTAATGACTTGAATTTAAGTCATATCACCACCTTTCTTCTCTAGATTTCTCCAAAGGATATCACTTGGAACCCTTATCATAAATTTTTTCTAAATCAATAAAAATCATATGTAGATCCTCTTTATTCTTTTTGAACTTCTCCATCAAACCTCTCAATAAATGTATAGCTTCCATAGTAGACCTGCCCTACATAACTCAAAATGATTATGAGAAATTTTTGTAATACGTCTTAACTTATGTTCAATTACCATCTCCCATAATTTTAGAGTACGACACATCAACTTAATTCCTTTATCATTGCACAGTCTAATGCATCCCTTTATTCTTAAAAATGAGGACAAAAATACTCTTCCTCCACTCTTCAGGTATATTTTTTGTTTTAAAAGAATATTAAAGAGTTTAGAAAGCCAAGAACTCCTAAATCTCCTAAATATATCTACACTTCAATTGGGATATCATCAGGTTTTATAGAATTTTCATCATTGGTTTTCTTTAAAGCCTCTTTAATTTTTTTTTTACTAATGCGATAATAGAAATGAAACATTTTATTATTATTAACGATATTAAGATAATTAAGGTCGATTGTATTTTCTGAAAATTCATTAAAAAGTTTATTAAAATAACTCATCCACCTTTGTTGAATATCTTTTTCTAAGTAAAACACTTTTTGATTTTTGTCTTTAATACACTTTACTTTCTTTTTCTTTTTCTTTATTTGATTAGTTTATATATATATAGATATATATATATATATATATATATTTTTTTTTTAATATATAAATATATATTGAAAAAGCCTTAAGGCAAATATATTAAAGAGGAAAATATACAATCAGGCTTATGAGTGGGCCTAAAAGAAGACACTCAACCTACAAGATACAACAAACACAAAATCCCAAAAAAAAAAAAAGATACTTATATGATAAAAAAACCAAAAACCACCAATACGTGCAAAAAGCTAGGGACGACTTAGTCTATTCCTACTTCTGTCTCGAGTTATTGGAAGGGAGCCAACTAACAAATTGGTGAGGTGCGTACAATTACCCGAAGTAACCAAGGTATCGTTCATCAAATTCCTGAGCTCAAGTAGGTCTCCATTCTTCTTTTTCCTTCTGGATGTGTAAACCTCTCATTCCTCATCCGAGGATTGACTCATCTGATCAGTAGATTGGTCCAAAGGTGGCCGAACATGTGTAAATTGTTGCACATCATGAACCCATGTGCCTGAGTAACATTAACATTTTGCTCGACTTGATGAGACGGTAGAGAAGCAGTAGCAATATTGTCATTCATAACATCAATGATAAGTTCTAGGGCAGGTGAAGTTTGAAATGTTTGCCTTGCCCCCACGGAAAGAGATTCCAAAGATGGGGAAACTACAACATTGTGTGGAGGCTGAATAGTTGACATATTGCTTGTGAGGATAGTGACATTTTCAGGGCTATACTTTTGATGATCTATTATGTCGCTAACTTGGATCATATCAGGAGGAGGGGGAATCACTGCCTCTGACAGAACAGTTTGCTTCTTTGATCTGAGGTGGGGGCGTGGATGATGACATTGAGAATTGGAGTGACGAAACGTATGATTGTTCGAACAATATGAAGGGAAATGTTCAATTACAACATTTTGCTAATATCCATGGTACTGATAGAAGTGATGTTCCTTTCAATGAGTGCTCTGGTATCAGAAGGATGAGAAAAATTAAAAGTAGGAATGTCTGTTTTGAGCGGCTTACTATGAGCTGAGATAATAAAATACAAAATTTTTTTGAGTAAAATAACGAAATTTCAAGTCAGGGAGGAGAATCTAAACTGGAAATATTGGTGGTTTCATTTGTGGGTCAAAATCCACCAACAATTTAAACATCTTTATTGTTTTGTGGTCAATCCAGATTACTTTTTTAACAAATAATCGTGTGTAATCCTCTTCATTATTAAGCTGAATAAGAATGTGTCTTCCATCTAAAAGTTCAACTTTTCACTCCCAACAAGATGCATAAGCTCAAATTTCTTACGAATAAACTCCATTTTGGGATGACCATAAAGAAATTTCCTGACCAAATTCAAACGAAAGAAGGAAGCAAGTTGATTACATTTAGCTTCTATTAAAAAAATGATAAACTTCTCATTATTCCTACCAGGTTTCTTGATGTCTTTTGTCAAATCAAACGAAGGAGGGAAAAAGAACGATTTTACAGTACCTGAGGCGAGGACTCCCGTAAGGGCAGTGACATATGATCTGTCCGAAGCCATCACCATAAGAGGGAGGCACGACGATAGAACAATGAATTTGCAGTGGACGGAAGAGCAAAATTCTGAAGGGGATCAACTCCCTGCCAAGTTCAGTAGAGGGCGAAACAGAAACGAGACGCGCTAACGACACGGTTCTATTTGTATACGTTGTAGAAGACGAGCAACAAAAAACTGGAAAACTTTAGAATGCGATTAGGTTGAACCCGCAAAAGACGAGCCGCCATCGATTGAAGTCGCGTAAGACGAGTTGCAGGAGACGAAGTTGCAGAAGCGTGATCGACCCTACGACCCATCCTTCAGTGAGCAACGAGCACAAAGGCGTAGCTGACGACAAAAGACGTAACAGAGGATTGAACTCTTCTTCTTCGAGCATGAAAATACCGTAGCAGAGGCTAGTGTTCGCCATGAGGCAAAACCTTAGCAGAGCCTCCGCTTTCTCCATGCAAAGTTATGACATATATATATATATATATGTAGTATTTAATCTATTCTAAAGTTAAATAAAAATAGAATTTTTATTGACAGATTGTTTTGTTAGACTCCCTGCGAGCCATTTAATATTTTTTAAGTTCTTTAAGTTTTTACGTTTAAACTAATTTTTATAACATAACTTTTTATATTTTATCTTTTCTTGCCGCCATCAACTTTTTTTATTTATAGAAACTTTTTTTTTTGATTCTCTAAGTGCATCTTTTGCCACCTTGATTAATAATATTCGTTACTTTTTCCCACATAGAATTTACTTCTTTATGAATATCCTAAATCTTGAAAGCTTGAAGCTTACTTATAAAAATAATTTTTTTTGTATTTTATGCGTCCCCATCTAATTCTACGACAGTGATTCCTAGTATTATTTATTTTAGAACTATTTATCTTAAAATTCAGAACTAATAATCGATGTTGAGTACTTGAATCCTCACTCGGAATGACCATACAATCTTTACATTCTCGACGATCTCTTCTTCTCATAAGAAAATAATCAATTTGTGTTTTATTAGATTCATTTTTATAAGTAATAACATATTCATCTCTTTTCTTAAATAAAATATTACCAATAACAAAATCAAATGCTACAGCAAAATCCATTATGACTCTACCTTCATCATTAATCGCTTCAAAACCGCAGCCACTGTGAATATTCTCTACCACTCTGCTGACATGTCCATTTAAATTACCTCCAATAAAATTCTTCCTTCATGAGGTATCATTTATATAAGTCTTCTAGGTTATTCTATAATTTTTCTTTTGAACTTATATCTAAACTTGTTTGAGGAGCATAAGCATATATAATATTAAAAATCTTAATATCTACAACGCTCTTAAGGACTATAATTCTATCTCCAATTATATTATTTTTTAGAACATTATCTTTCAAATTCTTATCTATAATTACACCTACAACATTTCTATTGCGACTCTTACCTGATTACCAAAGTTTAAAGCACAAGTTATTAATCTCCTTAGTTTTTTCTCCAACCTATTTAATTTCTTGAATACATAAGGTATTTATCTTTCTATGAATCATAATATCAATTAATTTCATTAATTTAACTGTGTAAATATATGAGCACTTTGTTGCTCTTTTAACTCAGCATCCTTGATGCTCTCTTAAGGAACTAAGTACATCTTAACTAATTTTGGATGACTTCATAAGCCCAGTACCGTAATGATACTGTATATCCATTTATACTGTATTTTGTTAGAGCATTCTTGTTAAAGTTAGTTGTCTGATAGTACAGCGTATTTCACTTCAGCCTCTTTTGTGTTTTCACTTGTGCCAGTCTACCTGATTGGCATTTAAAAAAATGCATCTTCAGCCATGTAAAACAGGTGAAAATAACAGTGTTTGAAATGTTTGAGGAGGTTAATATCTACAAGAAATATTACCCAAGCTCCACATGCCATCTTCCGTAGTGCACTTCAAGAAAACATTAATCAGGTTTATATTTTTGAAATCGTCCCTAACGAAGTAGTTAGTAACTTATTGCTTCTGTCCTAGCTTCTTTTCACATTGGAATTCCTCAAAGTGCAGCCTAGTGGCCAAAGCAGCTGCCAGAAGACTTATTCAGGTGAAAATTAAAATGATTAGCTCAAATGTACAAAAAATGATAATAAAATAATTATGAAAGAAAAAAATATAACTTAGAATTTGAATTGTGGGAATTTCCTGCCAGACTTGATGTGGTGGTGGTTTCCGCCAATATCACTCCACTAGATTTTGCCTCTTCACTTTGATTTGTTCCATGTTTTCTTTTCCAAAGGATAATTGGCAATTTATTCAGTTAGGCTGGCTAACAACCACCAACAAAGAGTGTCCGTGACACAACTGGTAATCTTCTGTTAATCTAGAGAGAAGGAGATGGGATGGAGATGGGGTNGGGGGGTTGTGGGGGTGGGGGCCAAAGAACTTGTCTTGTAAGCAGCAAAGCTCATTTTTGCTTGGATTTCTGTAATTACCTTCTGAACCCTTTCAAGAATTTTTTTCTTTTTTTGTCATCTATTTCATAATTTGGATGGACGCCAATGATTTCTTGATTAAACTCTTAACACTGGTTGCAGATAATGCAATGCTTGCTCGTTGTTTGCTGTTGGAATTAGCTGTCCTCTGTCTCTGGCATAGAACTTTTCCAACCTTATGGTATCAAGAATGACCCTTCAATTGAATACCTGGATCAGAATTTCTGCCAGCCCAAAAATCCACCTCTATCTCTTGTTGGACGACCCTAGAATACCTAGGTATTATGACCTATTGTGGGCAATTAATGTTGTACTCTGCTACAATATCCTTTCCTTTTCACCCTCCAAACCAACTCTCTAACACAGGTTACTGAGATAATTCAACCAAGACCTGAAGGAACAATGTTTAGGCTAGCTTCCATTAAAGATTATAAAACAATGGTTTGAAAACCTACATTTAAAAAAATTAGAAGTTCTAACCTTTTATAATAATCGGAATCTTAACCAAGTCATCATCCATAGGTTGAAGGAGCACTTCCTTGATTTATTCAGCATTTTCTGGCCCGTGTATGGTGAAAGTATTGCAATCTTGATGTGCTTGGCGATGTGATCACTTCTTCCAAAATTTTCATTTGATGGAATTGGATTTTCTAATTTATTGAATTCAACCAGTATTGACGGTAGAGTACTTAAAGAGGATATCTTTGTCTTAGGGCATCAAAAATTCTTTTCTACGAGACTGGATTTAATTTTCAAACTGTATTATTAAGATGAAAAAAATAAGGGCATATCTTTATTCTTGGGAGAGAGCATATTTTGATATTATTGTATAACACTTTCTACTCTTGTTTTTTTTCTCGAACAATGAAGGCATGCATGTTCTTTAAGTGTTGTATGGCTCTCATGGGCAGGAAAATGGATTCCCCATTGTTATTTCCAGCTTTTTTATTTTCATCACTTAATGGCACAAGCACTACTTTCTGGCAAATAGTAAAATGTTTGTATTATAGTAACAATCAAAAGTAGTTTGTTTTATTGCCATTATCTCCCTAGTAAATAGTGCCAAATATCCATCAGAATAATGCGACACCATACATTATCTTGACATTTCTTATTGATGAGAATGGTATTAAAGTACGTTGCACTATCTTTTTCCACATGCCATTGCATTTAAAAAATGGCTAAACTACTGTACAATCTTTATTAACCAAACGAATCTTACTTGGTATTAGGGTTTGCTTGTTTTGAGCTTTACTTTTAACACTAGTTTATTCATTATTATCAAAGAAATTGTTGAATGAATTAATATTCATTGTTTTGCTTCCACCAGAATGTTTATTTCACAAGCAATAATGAAGTGTGTTTTCTTTTGCAATCTCTTCCAAATTTTTAGGTGTCTCCTGATCAAGCACAGTTGTTAGCAATTCTTGTGGAAATTCTGGGAGCAGTTAAATGTATTGAAATTGGTGTTTATACAGTATGTAATCTCAAGCTTTCTTTTATTATGGATTTGTTTTATGTCTTGAAGAAGTCGTGTAATTATTTTTTCTTTTACCTTCTTTCAAAACATGTTACATGAAATTTAAGAATCGGAAGGGATCAGTGTGACTTCTCTTGTTAAAATATTGGCATCAGATTCCATGCCAAACTATTTGACGGATGTCTCTTTCTGCCAGAAGTATTGTAACGCTGTAGAAAAATCTAGAAAGTAAATAAGATGAATGAGAAGTTAATATCTGATGAAATTATGTAGGATGATTTCCTTTTGTGCATATTTTCAGGTTTTTCTAGGGTAGCTAGACACTCCGTTTTCAACTATTACAGAGCCGGCATTAAGACTGGTAGAACTAGGGTAGTAATCCTATGATTGTTGATAGGGATATTTTTTTTTTAGTTGGATTAACTATATTCTAACTTAATAGATCAGTCTATGGCATCCAGGAATGATGGAACCATATGATTAGGTTTGTAATCATTCTCTCCACTTTTCGTTTTCAGCTTATTTCTCTATCCTAAATTCAGATAACTGCTTTTATAAGTTATGCATTTTGAGTGTAATTGGCCTTAATTGCAACTTCACTTATGTGACTGGTAGAACTAATTAACCCTAGCGGTTTATGCCTACGTAGAATCTCGGATTTGATCATATGGTCCTCATAAAATGGTGACCAAATGTTTGGGAGATGCATTATCTAATTTTTAATATACCTTCCAAAATTTTGTATCAAAATAACAACTCCCCAGAAGAGTTGGACATAAATTTTAGGAGTCCATAGATTTAGAGAAGAATCTTAATCATTTTAAAATAGGAGCATTTGCATAAACAACACACAATTCTTATGCACTTATATATCTCACACCTAAACTTTCATATTTACGCAGATAACGCTCAAATCTTTAATATCACATAAAAAACAACATGGTTACCATTTCTAAAAGTGAAATATTCTTTTTCATGCATAGGTTTAAAGCGGTAGTGTTATGTAGGTAAATATGAAAGTGGAGGTGTAAGATATGTAAATTGTTGAAAGATCTCGCAAATAATGATTATTATATTTCATATTTATTATAATTCTATATTTCGAGGGTTATTAATTATATGAGAGATCTTAGGAATCTCTATTTATTTTGTCTCCTTAATTAAAGAGATTAGCAACCTATTATATTTGTTATTATTTCTTTCTTTACCTATTGTATTCTGTTTTTATTGCTTTCCTTACCAATAAGTCCTGTACTGAGTATTTATACCCCTCTTTGTTTTAATAAGAATAAGTCCTCTTATATCTTTTTCATGGTATCGGAGATTTACGATCAACAGGCGTTCGGTTAATTTTCGTATCATATAGTATTCATCGTCGAAGTCCTTCGGAGCAGACGGGATCGTGATTGATCGACTCAGACAAGATCTTCGTCGTCGCCTGGAAGTCCTTCGGCGCAGACAAAATAGTGATCGGCGCAGAGACCCGGAACTCTGCCTTTTCTTCTAATTCGTCGTTCCCTCGAAATCCTTTGGCGCAGAGACCCGAAACTCTACGAAGCAACTGCGACCAGAGCTCGAGAGGATCACGTCTCGCTGGCAACTTCGGTCAAACCCTCACCTGCTTCGTTCGAGACTCCTCGATCGTCTTCTCGTTCGGTTTCGCTCATTCAGCTTTGCCTGCTTTGCCTTTTTTCGGGACTCCTCGATCGTTCGGCTTCGTTAATTCGGCTTCCTGCTCTGTTGGCTCACTCGACGGGTTCCTGCTGCAAACTCCTAGACAACACGTTGTCACCTCCCAAAAGAGCCCTTAAGAGAGGTGGACAGCCCAGAACTTAAATACTGTTTTTAGCCCCTACACCTAGCCAATGTGAGACTATTTGTCCGTGACATTCTCCTCCACCCAATCACGTGACGCCCTCGTCACGGATCTGCTTTTCAGCCCACTGGACCATGGAGAGTCCACACACCTGACAGGCAGTAGTCTGCTCTAATACCACTTGTCACCTCCCAAAAGAGCCCTTAAGAGAGGTGGGCAGCCCAGGACTTAAATACTGCTTTTGGGTCCTACACCTAGTCGATGTGGGACTATTTGTCCGTGACAACGTGCTCAAGAAAATTCACCATCCTTCGTCTCTAAAATGTCTGAAGTCACGTCCAGGACAAGTCGGCCATCTCAGCTCGAACCTCATAGAAATACATCTGAAAATCATCCCATTCAGATCACTACAATCCGACTAAATGGTGATAATTTTCTTCGATGGTCACAATCTATTCACATGTATGTCTGAGGAAGAGGAAAGATTGGCTATATAACAAGTGATACTAAACAACCTGATGTGAATGACATAACATGTCATTTGGGATGCGGAAAACTCAATGGCAATGACATGGTCAATTCCATGACTGAAGAGATAAGTACAAATTATCTGTGTTACTCTACAACCAATGAATTATGGGACAATATTTCAGAAATGTACGCTGATCTTGGAAATCAATCCAAAGTTTAAGAGTTGACCCTGCGACTTGGGAAAATTTGCCAAGGTGAGGATTCTGTGACAAAGTATTTCAATTCTCTTAAAAGGATTTGGCAGGATCTGGACTTATTCAACGATCATGAGTGGAAATCAAAGGATGACGACAACCAGTACAAGAAGATAGTGGATACTGGCCGAATCTTCAAATTTCTTGCAGGTTTAAACGTTAGATATGATGTGGTCTGTGGCCGAAAATTGGAAGAAAACCCCTGCCACCAATTGGTGAAGTTTTTGCAGAGGTAAGGAGAGAAGAGAGTCAGAGACATGTGATGTTGGGAAAGATGTTGGCAGGTTCAATCGAGTCCGTGGAAGGATCAGCCTGGCTATTCCTAGTAAGTAGGAAAACTTCTCACAACCAACGTGTAGAAGACAAAACAACCTGCACTGTGACTAATGTGGAAAGCCATGCCATACTAGCGAAAAATATTGGAAATTGCATAGTAAACCACCTAATAGTAAGGGAAAAAAATCTGGTGAATATAGCACACGTACCACAAATGAGGCTGAGTCATCTCCACTTAATAAAGAGCAATCAAGTTATCTTCTTAAACTGCTGAAATCTTGCTCATCATCTAATGCGCCTATCTGTTCTATAACACAAACAGATAGTAATCCTTTGGCTTTTCTAGAAAGTACCACGCCTTGGATCATTGATTTAGGAGCCTCTGATCATATGACAAGCTGTTCTCAATTATTTGATTCATATTATCCATCTTTCGGTTCTGAAAAATCAGAATTGCTGTTAACAGTTTTTCACCTATTGCAGGAAAAGAAAATATTAAAATTTCAGAAAAAATTTCTTTGAAATCTGTCTTATATGTTCTAAAACTTACATGTAATCTTCTTTCTGTTAGCAAATTGTTTAAAGATTTTGATTTTTCATTTTTTTCTCTCCTTCCAATTGTGTTTTTCAGGATTGAAACTCGAGGAAGATGATTGGAACTGCTAGAGAAATAAATGGATTGTAATACTATGATGAAGCTGATTCTGCTAATAAAACAACTCATGGATTAGGTAGTACAAGTTCAAGATTTGACCATGATCAGATTATGTTATGACATAAAAGATTAGGGCATCCCAGCTTTCCATATCTCAAATCATTATTTCCTAAACTATTTAAAAGTATTGATTATTCAAAACTTCATTATGAAGCGTGTAATTATCTAAAAGTCATCGTATTTTGTTTTCAATAAAATCATATCCTGCTTCAAAACCATTTTATTTGGTGCATAGTGATGATTGGGGCCCATCTAAAGTTAACACACTTTCGGGAAAAAAATGGTTTGTAACATTTATTGATGATCACACACGAGTTTGCTGGATGTATTTATTGGAAAAAAAACTGAAGTTGAACAACGATTTAAAGATTTTTTTCACATGATTGAAAATCAATTTTAAACAAAAATTGACATTCTAAGAATGGATAATGTGACTGAATATTTTAACAAATATTTGAGAACATTTATTTTGAAAAAAAATATTCTGCACCAATCCACTTGTCGTGCCACATCACAACAAAATGGTATTGCTGAAAGAAAAAATAAACATTTACTCGAAGTTACCAGTGCACTTATGTTTTTCATGAATGTTCCTAAATATCTTTGGGATAATGCACTCCTCACCTCTTGTTATTTAATAAACAGAATGCCATCTCGAGTTCTGAAATTTAAACCACATTTACAAGTCTTAAAAAATTGTTTTTCCACATCTAAGATAATAGCTGATCTTCCTTTAAAAGTCTTTGGATGTGTTTGCTATGTGCATAACCTAAATGTGTTTCACTCAAAACTTGATCCCAAAGCTGAAAAATGTGTTTTTATTGGGTATGCTTTCAAAAAACGTGGGCACAGATGCTTTAATCCTGAAAAAAAAGAAATTTTTTGAGAGCATGGATGTCAAGTTTATCGAGGATCACCCGTTTTTTCAAAATAATTTTCTTCATGAGAAATTAGTTGAAGAAAATAATTTTTGAGAAACTTTACCCATTCCTTCAACTAATTCACCTTTAACTAATTCTGATATGGAAATTAGGGTCAGTACTACTAATTCTATTTTGCTAGATAATATTTTATTAGAGACAAGGGGAGAAGTACTTCCAACGGATCATAATCCTTAACATGAGCTGCAGGTTTATACTAGGAAGAAATTCCATAAAGTTACTACAATCCCAGTTATTCCCTCAACAGATGTTCAATCACATTTGCCGAATAATGACCCTACAATTCAGAGTAACCTTCCCTCTACTTTCACTCTTTCTGATCTTGATCTTTCAATTGCTTTCAAAAAAGGAATCCGAGCAAGTATGAAACATCTTATCACACAATACTTGTCATATGAAAAAATGTCCAAAAATCATAGAGCATTTGCGTCTAGGATTTCTAACATATTTGTTCCAAGAACTATTCAGGAAGCATTAAGTGAATCGAGTTGGAAATTAGCTGTGATTGAAGAAATAAATACTCTTAAAAGAAATAACACCTGGATAGTCATTGATCTACCTAAAGACAAGAAGATGATTGGATGTAAATGGGTGTTCACTGTGAAGTTTAAAGCTGATGGAAGTGTGGATAGATACAAAGTGAAACTAGTAGCAAAAGGATTTACTCAAACTCATGGTATTGATTACCAAGAGACTTTTGCTCCTGTTGTTAAAATTAACTATATTAGAGTACTTCTTTCTCTTGCTGTTAGCTTCAACTGGCCACTTCATCAATTTGATGTAAAAAATGCGTTTTTAAATGGAGAATTGCGAGAAGTATATATGGACCTACCACCCGGATTTGAAGAAAAATTTGGAAAAGGTAAAGTATGCAAATTAAAAAAAGTTTATGTACGGGTTAAAGCAGTCTCCTAGAGCTTGGTTTGAGCGTTTTGGTGATGTTATCATTAGACATGGATTCTCTCAAAGCCAAGCTGATCACACTCTTTTTTTCAAACATTTCATTAAAGATAAAGTAGCCATTGTGATTATGTATGTAGATGACATAATCATGACAGGGGGTGATCCTCTGGAGATTAGCAACCTGAAGAGAAAACTTGAAGCCAAATTTGATATTAAAGACTTGGGAAACCTGAAATATTTCATCGGAATGGAGTTTGTAAGATCCAAGGAGGGAATTTTTGTCAATCAACACAGGTATGTATTTGATTTACTCAAAGAAACAGGAATGAAAAGTTGCAAGGCAGCAGATACGCCAATAGAACATAATATAAAATTGAAAACAACGGAAACTAATGAGGTAATGGACAAAGAACGCTATCAAAGATTGGTAGGGCGACTAATCTATTTGACTCACACTCGACCTGACATAGCCTTTGCAGTAAGTGTTGTGAGTCAATTCATGCATTCACCTGGACTTACTCACTTCGAAGCTGTATTCCTAATTCTGAGATATCTCAAAAGAAATCCTGGAGAAGGACTTTTGTTCAAAAAAAGAGAATATCTTCTAATAGAGGCCTACACAGATGCAGATTGGGCAGGAGATTGAAATGATAGAAATTCCACATCAGGTTATTGTACCTTTGTAGGCGAAAATTTGGTTACTTGGAAAAGTAAAAAACAAAGTGTTGTAGCAAGTAGTGCTGAAGCAGAATTCCGCTTGGTGGCCCATGGACTCTGTGAAGTATTATGAATAAAAAGACTCCTGGAAGAGTTGAAGATTCCTATACCAGCATCTATTAAAGTTTAGTGCGACAACGAGGCTGCAGTCTTTATAGCTCATAATCCAGTTCTACATGACAGAGCAAAACATGTAGAAGTTGACAAACATTTCATCAAGGAGAAGATAGATAGTGGTGTGATATGTATGTCCTACATACCCACTGCTAGCCAAACAACATATATTCTAACAAAAGGCCTTTCAAAGTGCAACACGAGAATCTAGTTAGCAAGATTTCCATGAGTGACATCTTCATGCCAGCTTGAGGGGGAGTGTTGAAAGATCTCGCAAATAATGATGATTATGTTCTATATTTATTATAACTCTATATTTAGAGGGTTATAAATTATATGAGGGATCTTAGGAATCTCTATTTATTTTGTCTCCTTAATTAGAGAGATTAGCTGCTTATTATCTTTGTTATTATTTCTTTCCTTACCTACTTTATTCTGTTTTTATTGTTTTCCTGACCAATAAGTCTTGTAATGGGTATTTATACCCCTCTTTGTGTCAATAAGAATAAGTCATCTTATATCTTTTTCATAAATATACAAGAATTGTGTGCTATGTTTGCAAATTTATCTTTAAATTATCAATCATAGGAATATTCCTTTCCAATTTTCAATCATAGGAACAATGAACTAAAAGGCAATCTGAAATACAAATAATATAGCTGAAGCCAAAAATGCTAAAGATTAGGCAACTTCAAGAAAAGGCCGATGACTTCCAGTTGTAAACTCAGGAACCATAAAATAGAGGATTATTGTAACAATTTAACTCCCACAAGAATCTCAAGTCTATTTGGAGTCTGAAAACAGAATTATTGTGCTGTAAAAAAGCTAAAAGCCCAACAATACCTTTTAAGTTCTAATATCTACGGGTGTCAGAAAATGACTGGACATGCCAACTCAACCTAGATTCTACTTTGAAAATTTTGGGTTCGAGAGAGACTTTTTTGTTGGGTTCGGGTTAGGAATCTTAACCGTGTAATTTTTTGGATTTTGTCGGGTTGACCAGCCACCCTAAAATTGATAGTTCGACCCAAGATTGACCTGAAATCAACCCGAATTACCCTAAATCAGCCCTAATAGTTCTATGACTCGTGTTAACGGGTTATAGGGTCAGCGAGTTGAAGGCAGGTAGGGTTGGGCTAGACTTTCTAACCTGTTTAATATTTGTGTTGGTTTGGGTCAATTAGTTTCAGATCGAGTCAACTTTGGGTCAGATCCAAACCCGACTTGGAAACCAATTTGACACCCTTGCTGATAATCTCATAAATGTAAAACTAATGTCCATATCATGGACCAATTGGAGATTCTTGAAACAAACAAAGGCTAAATAGAACCAGCTAAACCACTGGAAACAGCAGGCCAACAAATCAAGTCAAATTTTCAATTGATGTTTCCTTCAAGTGCAAGCGTTCAAATGCCAATCAGTTATTAGCACTGATATAATGATTAATTATTTTTATCCGTTGTTCAACTCATTTGTCTGCTGAATCTGAATTTTTAGCTTTTACTAAATAGTATTTGGTTTGAGAAAATTTGATTGTTCTTATATATATTAATTTTTCTAGTATTAAAGCTTGTAAGGGTTTGTAGTTTACAAAGGCTAATGTGAGTCAAAGACTCCTTAGTGGTGATATGTTGGACCCTTCTGGAGTCCTGCATGAGCACATTTTGTGTTCAATGGTATCTCACTGTTCAGATCACGAATGTCTTTGCTAAACAAGAGTAAGATGGAGAACATCCACTCTGGACCATGTACTTGGAACTTTAGGACCTATTCTCATGTTAGATGTCATGCTTGCATCATTTATGAGATAGAAGCCTAACTTGCATGGCATTCGAGTCAATTTTCTATTTGGATCCCAACATTACAATGAACAAAGGAGTATGTTGTTCTCCGTAGGGAGCCACTAATTCACCAAAGCTTTCTATTAAATAAATACAGATTGACTTACTCATTTTTCTGGCATATTGCTACAAGATTTTGTTAAATAAAAAATTTGCTCCTTTTCTTGTTAGGCTTCCTTTCTATAATGCAAGAACTCAAGCACTGATTTGCATTTTAGTTTCACCTTTTTATAAGCGGGATACTATGCGATATTCAAAATATATTTACTTTTCTTTTATCATCCTTCTACTTTTTACTTTAGCAATAGCCGTTTTTTATTGTTAAACTAATGTATTATTTGATTAACATTAGATTTCTGAAAAGATAGTTCTTCAATGTTATTTTCTATAAGCTTCATTTGCATTAATATGCTCTTTCTTTTTTTCCAGGGTTACTCATCTTTAGCTATTGCATTAGCTCTACCTGATTCAGGCTATTTGGTTGCATGTGAAAGAGATGCGAACTGTCTTGAAATTGCTAAGAAGTATTATGAGCGTGCAGGTGTTTCCGACAAGGTGAGCATTTACTTTAATAAGATGCCTATTCTTTCAACTTTTGAACTGTAGGATCAAACATATTTATATGATGGTGTTTCCATTACAGTGATGAAGTTGGATAAAATTTCCGATTATAAATCATTAAAGCTAGGTTCTTCTGGAATACAACTGTATAACACAGACGAATAAAAATATTTCTGGTCAATATGGTCAAAATTTATGATTATTTCAGTTTAGCTTTATGTGAAACAAGCAATAGCACCAAAGTGTGGTATGCAAAATGTTCTTCAACAAAAACATATTATATTTCCCTCACAGTGATGTAGTTAGAAATATACTTTTCTTCCATGGATCAATAAAGTTGTTCATATATATAAAAATTTTGAGATGAGATAATGGAAATAGGTCTAATCAATATGGTCAAACTTCAGGACTATACCAATTTTATTCAATGTTAGAAGTGCTTAAGGGCCTTGGCTCACACAAATACCCCTTGATTTTCCAACACATAGGTCAATGTTCTGAGACCTAGCAGTCACGACAATTTTTGTTGCTTCCGGCATGGGTGTAAATCTATTGTTGGCTTGTGTCCAAAAGAATTTAATTTACTTTGTCCAATTTATCATTAGTAAATTACTTGAGATATATTTATTAAAAAAAAAAAATTAAATAGTACCATAGTCTCAGTATGTAAAATGCTTTGTGATAAAATTTAAGTGGGAAACAATCTGGGTAACGTGGGGTTTATTAGGATGAATTGCTTCGCTCAACTCTAGGGGAGTCGGTTCAGCAGGGAAGCTAAACCAGCTGGCCAGCTTTGAGTTGTAATTACCCCACCTTTCCCCCTTTATCTACCTATTATAAATATGTTGCTTTTTGAGTTAGGGTTTAGTTATGTTATTGTTTTCAGATTTTTGCCTCCAAGTGTCTCTTCTTGATAGGACTTTATCTGCGTACAAGTATTGCTCCAGCTGTATCCCGCTCCGAGGTGGTGATTATCTTCTCTACTATCTCTATACCTTCCTTGTTCACTGTTACGGCCACCACTCTTCTTTTTGTTTTGACCATGCTATCCCCTCTTTTTCTCTTCCCGCTGCCCTTCACTCCATAATCCTCCTCCCAGTTCAGCCGTAAACCTCTTACCCTCTTCCCCTCTTCTTGCTTCGAATTGTCAGCTGCCCTACAACCTACCCACCTCCCAGATTCCAGCAGCAGACCCTTCTCTCATCTTTCTCTGTGGTTTCCTAACAGCCGATCACCCCTCCCCTTCCCTGTATCCAATATCCAGCCACATGTTCTTACCCTTCGTTGTTTTCAGCCACCAGCCACCGCGCCATCACCATCGCTGTTCGTGTATCTTCCTATCCGCCCCTAGCCAAATAGTGACGTTGTTGTGTTTCTATTTCTTTTGATTTTTGATTGTAATCCAATCTGCTCTTGAATAATAATATTTTCTTATGTATTGTGGTTTGTTTGTATTAGATTTAATTGTCATTTGTTATCAGAGTTAGCCTTATCCTAGTCTTATCTTAGGGTTTCCTACATCCTCCCCCGCGTACAAAAATTTTTCTTTCCTATCCTCAACCACCCTTTCCAAACCCAAACCGTAACCCTAATCATGCCACCGCTGAAATACGCACCGGAACCTACCAGGGACGTGATACAATAGGAGATCTGTTGACTTCAACAGAGGCTCACAAAGATTATGATGGAACTTTGGGGGAGATTTTATCTTCAATCGCAATTTGGAGAGTTGAACGACAAATAGGGACGAGGATCTGGATCCGTTCCATAGGGAAAATGTCAGTGATGAGGAATACAGGCCCCGCCACTTCGGGATTCAGTATTAGACGAGGCCGAAAGAGGAGCCCATATATGGAGAACACAAAGATCTCAAAATCAAGGTGGATCTACTAGAATTTGATAGAGATATGGATCAAAATGGCTTTATCATCTTGTTGCAATCTGTTGAGCGAATATTCAAATATAAGGAAGTGTCAGAAGATAAACGGGTAAAATTAGTAACCATGAAGTTGAAGAAGAGCGTCTCCTTGTGGTGGGAGAACTTGCGGAGATAGAGGAACAGAAAAGGCGATGATAAGATTACCAAGTGAGAAAAGATGTGGAAAGAGATGTGTACATTTTTAATTTAATATATATAGTTTTGGAAAATAATATTTTAATTTTTAAAACATGAGACAAAACCCATCCCATATGTGTCAAAGTTTAAATAAACGGGCACAACACTGCAAACGATGCATCTATCACGAGGAATAGATACATTAATCGTTAATGATGATCGATTAAATAAAGTAAAGAATTTATGACATCCGTTTTAGTCTCCGAAATCATTTATATTGACCGACAAATTTCCCCTATATAATATAAAAAATTAGACAGAGTTTATTTTAAGCTGGGTTCTAAAGTTTCCTATAAGAATAAACCCCTACAATTAATTACAGCTTAAATGAACAAGATCACTCAATAAAACTCTCGATTTAGATCAAAAAATATTGTCTTCAAGAATTTCAAAGTTTAGGAGTTTGAAGGTCGGACATAGGAGCATCAAATGTGAAAAAATCAAGTTTGGAACATTTATTATGGAATCCCAAGGGAGAAAACTAGTGGATGCCACGGATCCTGAGGACCTCAATGACTTGCCAATTTTATTAATTAGAGCTTACATTTGCATGACTCAATCATACAAATAGCCTGGAAGATTAGAGAGTTTACGTCGTGACAAACAATGACCTCAGAGCCTAAAACGAGTTAGAGCTTAAATTGCACAATATAATTGTGCAAAGACTTAAAGATAAGTTGAGGATTTATGCCGTACTAGACGAACTACCTCGAAATTCTATGGGTTGTTATTAAATTCTAAGAAAGATTGCTATTGTGGATCCACGTGCTCTCTCGAAGTTGTTCTTCTGTATCTTCTGGTCATGCTGCCGTAGTGTTAGCTCCAAACTCCTCGTCGAAGTGACAGCTCCAAGTTCAAGGTTTAAGAGTTTACAGTTTAAGTGACAAGTTTTGATTTGTTGTTGTTCAAATGTCTTATTTAGCGGAAATTAAAGTTGATTAGAGCGACACCGGTTTAAATCCCATGATTCTCTCGTTCATGTATCACTATTTTATCTTAAATTTACTTAGTCTAAATGAGTTGTTAAGCTCATTTAAACCGGAGCAATCTCATTAACAACCTTAGGTTATCTCATTCGAGGGACTCCCATGAATTCAAAATGATGTATTATGTTTTTTCTTTTATTTTGAAAAGGATGTTTTAATTTTGAAACATGTTTTTTTGTTTTTTCCAGTTTTGATTTATTTTTGTAAGTAAATAAATGTAGGTATGAAAATGCTGTAAAGTAAATAAGTAAAGTTGCAGTGCATAAAATATAAATGCGTACCTGGGCCTCTGCTACCGCTGCATAGTTAGCATCATAAAACATAATATAATTTCGGAAAGTTTAAATAAATTGCAAGAAAGTAAACAGGAGCATCCAATACAAAAAAAGTCGGAAAAACGAGTTGTAGCAAAACACGAGCGAGTAAAAGAACAATTTATCGTAGTCACATATAAAAGATCAAGGCTGTGTAAGACATTGTTAAAAGTGGGGGCTCAGAGCTGGACTGTGTGCTTCCCGACTTTAAGTGATAGCTACCAACCCGGTAACTTACGGAATACAGTCCTAACCTCAATCCAAGTGATTAACTGTGGACCTTTATATATTTTCATTTTTAAATTTAATTTTCATGCATATAAAATTTACTTTATCATGCAAAGGGGATTTTCATTTAAATTATTTTGTAGAGTGGTACTGTCCATAAGTTAATTAATTTGATCGAGCTAGAATTACAAACCTAAGAGTATCGGGGGCAACCATCTTCTCAAGAGTTGTCGAATATTATTATCGGTCTTTTTCCTCTCCTTTTATTAAAAGTCATCGAGGTAAGAGATACTATTCTAATTCTCACGCGTATCCCTCATTTAACACACATAACATTATCGTCATTGCACTAGCCACCCAGACTTTAGACTTATACAAGTCAGATGATCCATATGTGACAAAAACAAATATTCTTAGTTGCTCATAAGGATTTAAATACCTTATGGAAGACTCAAATCTTTGAGCATCGGGTCAATTAGTGTAGGATAAGTAGTGTAGAACATTCTTATTACTTTAGCTGAATTATGGAGTCCCGAGATATAACTTGGCGGGCCCCTAAAAATTTTAATAGATGATTTTTTTGAGCAAAGAGTAATAAGTCTAGCTGTTCTTCAAAATATTCAAAATACCATAAAAGTGTCTGGGGCAAAACACCCTAAATAACTTTTAGAACTCTTTGAATCATTTCGAGTTCATTTGAACTTATTATGTTTAATTAATCATCTAAAGTTAAATTTAAATTCAATGGTTTAATCTACCTCTGTTCAATGAATCTTAATATTTTAATTATTCCAAGAGCGGGGTATTTAATTTAAGATTTATGTAAGTGGATGCCCATAAGGGCAGACCCAAATCATTAAGGATCTCGTGCTCATAATTAAAGTTAGACTTGTAGTGTTTAAATGTATTCATTAATTAATCGTGTTCTTCTTTTCTAATCCTTATTAAACATGGTTAAATCAGGCGTACTTCACTACTAAGCTCTTAAATCCAATATTCAGGATATGTTTGCAATAATCAGAATGTTAAATTATAAGAATTTAATTCTCATTAAAAGCTCATACTTATCATATAATCAACAATTAAGGGCTTCAAATTAGTAAGTTATTATCTTCGTAGCTTGTGCCTACTACTTTATGATCATCCAATTAGGTTAACCTCCAAGTCATAATAATTTAAGAAAATTATAATTTTACCCTTATTGTGAAAATTTGACAAGGTTTCTCTCTTAAACCCTTATGTTTCAAACATCCAAAAGAGTTTATTATGGTTAAAATTATACATTTACCCTTTGATCAATCCTAAAATTTAATTAGGATATTAAAATTCCAACATCACCATTTTGCTTTTAGGGTTCACCGTTTCATAACTTATTAAATTAAACTCAAATGACTTTGAAATTTTTAAGGTACCCTACTCATGGGTAGATTAAATATCAGAGGAGAAATTATGATTTTTTAATTATTTATTTAATTTATATAATTATTTTTAGCTCCAAAATAAGAATTTTCAATGTAAATTCATTTAATTAAATCAAAGTAAAGTTTCTATTATTAGGAAAATTATTGGAGGTTCACCTAGGCCAGAGGATCACTTGGACTAAATTTCATGATTTTTCGAATTATATTTTAATTATTATAATTATTATTGATTTTAGTGATTCATTAAATAGAAAATATAATTCAATTTCAAATATTACTTTTTTGTATTTTTCTTTAGTCTCTCTCAGTTCAGGGAACTCAGGGAAACAAACTTTTTATTTTATTGATTTTTATTTTATTTATTATAATTATGTTAATGAAAAATTAAGGAAAATACATTTTTAGCATTTAAAAATACATAACTATTTTAAAAAAAATTAAGAAAAATATTTTAAAGTGTCCCAAGTAATCAGAAAACAATTTGGAACATTTTTATATTTTTGTGATTTTTAATTATTTTTTATTATTTTTAAATTAAAAATTAGCCAAAAATGGAATAATTTATTTTAATATCAATTTTATTTTTCTTAGATGTCCCTTATCATAAGAAACACTTAAAATCACTTTTCATAATTTTCCTAATTATATTTTATTTATTATAATTATTTTATTGCAAAAATATCTTTTTACTTGAAAAATAGGCTTTGATATTAAATTTATTTCGAATGGGTTTCAAATTTTTGTAGAGGGTTCAAATGATCATTATTTACAATTTGTAACAATTTTCATAATTTTTTAGGCTATATTATATTTATTTTAATTTTTATGACTTTTAATGATTTAATTAGCCATGATAATGTACATAATTAGTCAAACTCTTATATTTTTCATAGAGTCTTCTAGTCACAGGTAATCTACCAAAACAAATCTCATATTTTTCTGATTTTTATTTTAATTTACATAATTATTTTAAACAAAAATAGGGACTTCATCTTAAAAATTAGGGGTTTTATAGTTAGAGCTATTCTCTGACTTTTGGAAGAATAAGAGATTACTCCTAATCTCATGAGGAACAGACCCTTCAAATTTCATGCTATGATGATTAATATTTAATTAAATATAATTAAAACACTCTATGGAGTATTGAATTAATTATAAATAAAATACATATTAAATAATTTTTATTTTTAGTTCATCGTTTTCTTCTGTCTACTGAGCAACAGGGTATTTTTATTTTATTTTTATGAATTTTCTACACAAAGTTATGAATTTTTAAAGTTTTCGAGTTTAAATAAAATAATAATGCCCTATTTTTCTACTTATCCATGCGGCGATCAGTTCATCCTAGACGGCTCTAAAGCTCCACGCGACACACTCCGATATGACATCTATTCATTGTCTCCATCCGTTCTAAACTGAGAACCGTCCACACTAAAACTTTTTAATATCACTCGATACTCAACCAGATTATATGGAGTTTGTTCTTATAGCTTCATCTAGTTAAGGCGAACCTATCTATACGGTTGATCAAACAAGAAATACAATTACTCTTCAAAATTGATGAAATCGAGCTTAAAATTAGGGATTTTGAAATATACCTTTGCCCAAGAGGTGAGGTCTCAATTGAGTGCTTTTGGAAGATCTAGTAGAATCCAACGAACCTCCTCGAAGTATTGCTTTCCTCTGGTATAGAGTCTGAGTAGGAATTAGACTAACAGGTGGTGCAACTTTGGTCTAGGAGTAGGTTACGAAACTCAAAGGATGGGGCTTTCAGTGACAAACTTCCTGTTTTGGTTTGAGGAAGCTTAAGGGTGAGTTAATTAGAAGTTTGGTGAAGGTTTGTGGAATGACAGAAAATGTCCTGGATTTTGAGCTCAAAATCCCAACAGGACAGTGGCTATGGAGGGCTGGGAAAATGGGATTGGACTCAGGAAGGCTTGAAGAGGCTCTGAAAAGATTTTGGCAGAATCTCCCCAAGGAATTGGTTGATCTATTTATTTGGCCTTGAGGGGTGCTCAATTTATAGGAGCCATGGTTGCCACTAGGGCAAGCTAGGGGGGCAGAGGATGCTTATGTAGAGGGATGAACGACGCAATTGGCCAATAGTGTTGAGCCATCTTAGAGAGTCTCAATTTTGGGTTTGATCCATTTGGGACCTCTCGGGCATGGTGTTTTCCGGCCATTAGGCCGGCCGACCAGGGCTGAGCTGGTGGCTAGCTGGTTCAGGGGAGCCAAGAGAGTTTAATTGTGATGGTTTGGGGGCTTGGGAAGGCTGGTGGGAAGGATCCCCTTGGTTTAGCAAATTTTAGGAAAAAATCTCCCAAATCAAGGGACCCTTGGTTCATGGCACCATTAGGGTGGGCTAGGTGGATCTAGGCTGGTGGCTAGGTGGATCTAGGCTGGTCCTTAGGCTCTAACTTGTGGTTGTGGTGGCCAAGTTTGGGCTAGATCAAATGGTTCAAGGTGAGTTTAGGGTTTGGGTTCAAAACTTAGGGTTTGACTTGAACTTGGGCTTGGCGTTGGCTAGAGCTTGGATCTAGGTCAATTAAAGGTTCAATTTGATGTGGAACTATGCCATGATACATTTGGAAGTCAATTGGGTGGAAATTGATAAATTATGGAGTTTAATTTGGTGAGATTTGGATTTTTGAGCAAAATTGGGGATTTTGGTTTGAATTGGATTTAGATTAGGTTTGACTTTGTGTCTAGGTCAATTGAGGGTTCAATTTGTTTTAGGGGGATGTTATGAAGAGTGTAGGAAGTGAATTTTGTGGAATTGAATGGGCTAGGGAGTTCAATTTGGTGGAATTTTGAAATTAAGCTAATTTTGGGGTATTTGGATTAGGCTTGGGATTTGGATTTGGACTTGGGTTCAAATTCAAATCCAATTGGGCATTTGGATTGGGCTAGAATTTGGTTTCAATTGGGATGGGACATCATGAAATTTGATTTGGATTTGAAATTTGGAGAGTTTGAATTCAATTTGGTGAAAATTGGGAGCGAATTAGGAGAATTTGGGTAAAATTGAGATTTTGGTCAAAATTGGTCAAATTGGGCCTAATGGATGGTTAGGATTGATTTAGAAGAGGTTTAGAATGATTTGAGATGTTTTGATAATTTTTTGGATATGAGAGACATTTTGGTAATTTTGAGAATTTTTGGGGTATTTTTAGAATTTCAGAAAATTTGGGGTGTTTTGGGCAGTTGTGCAAGTTTATCTATCCGTAAAAAGGCTCTTATAAATCATCTATAGCTTGTTTTAAAGAAAAAAACTTAATTTTTTAATTAATAAATTATGATTTAGATATGGTTCACTAAGAATAAAATCTTCTAATTTTTTAAATATTATTTCTATATCTCTTAATATTTTTAAAATATCATTTTTACATGTTATTTATATTAAATCTTTAATTATATTTGTATTTATAGGTAGAATTTTTAGCCTTTGTCTTATAACTTCTTTTGGTAATTTTAAAACCATTTTTTAAAATTCAAATTTTTACTTTCTAAATATTTTTGATAAAACCATAACCATTTTATTTTTAATTATGTCAAATTATTAGTTAAAATTATTACTTTAGCTATCTTATCTTTTTTGCTTCATAAACAGTTTTCTAATTTCTTTTAATTCTTTAATATATTGTTTATAATATAATTTTCTTATGGTTTTTATGGCTTCTTGAGTTTTTAAATATCCACTACATTTTTCCATAAAAAAACCTCAATTTATTAAAAAACTATAAAATATTTAAGTATATTTTTTAAAATGTTTAATCAAAATATTTAATAATAAGTTTTTCAGTAGATAAAATGTCTATCCCCTCGGGACGAGCATGTCTGAAATCTTTTCATGAATAATAACACTTATATTTTCAAATTTAAACTTGCTCTCTTTTTCTGACTCTATTTATGTCATAATATGGATTAAGAATAACATATACCACTTAAATGTTTTCTAGGTTTGGAATAATGACACACAACTTGCCCTAAGCGCCGCACAGGCATATAGCGAGACTTACAACATCACCTTCATCATTCCTAGCCGCAAAGATAGTGGTCATAGAGGTTATTACCTTATCTCTCATTATCATAAACTTCATCCGTACTCCGAGAATAGAGATTTATATTTGAATAAAGATATTAAATATCTATGAATAAAATTTAACAAACTTCTTCCCTATGGGGAGGAACTATAAAACTATTCACAAATCATAATAAGAAACTTACTAAATATTTATTGAAATAAGAAATATTTACAGAACCTTGATTACAGACTCTTGAGACTTGCTTACCATACTACTATTACAAGAGGATGAGGGAAGGGATGAGAGTGAGAGAGTGGAGTGTGTTGAGAGAAGGTTTTGGATGTGAATGTGAATATTGAGCTTGGATATCTTCCCCTTATTTATAAAATAAGCAAAACCAAAAATCATGGAAAACCCACTTAACTCATGGTTTTGGAATAGTATTTCTAATAATATCTTTAAAAAAGTAGATTCTTCATGATGGATGACCATTAATAATGCTTCCAAAAGTAGTTGCCCTCTATTATTACTGATAAGAGTGATTAGATTCTTCATGATGAAAAAGTGGACAATGCTTCCAAAAGTAGTTGCCCATCATTATTGCGGGTAAAGTGAATGTTGATAAAAAGTAGATGCTCTTTGCTGGTAAAAGTAGATCCTCTTTCATAGTAAAAAGTAAATGGTAAATTTCTTAGCATTTTTTATTCTACGATTCCATGTAATTTTCTAGATTATGAATAGTGATGACATCAATGTTTTCAAGCCATTGATGTTCAATCTCTTCATTATCAATTTGGATAGGCTTTGGAGTTAGCCTTTGAAATATGTTGATAAAATCTCTTGTTATTCTGACAGTATATGGATTAATAGCTTTTATATGCTCTAACTGATTATACTCCTTATGATATAATTTGAATTTGAAGATTTTCCCTTTGATTAACTTTGTTATATTTTTATCTTGATAAACCATGTGAGAACTGGACAAAGGTCTTGAATATCCTTCATATAGACTGGCAACTTGATATATTCGTTAATGAGCCAATGAATCTTCAGTAGTGTCTGGATCAATAATTTCATGAAATTTTTCATCTCCTTGCCATGCTTTAAAGAGTCTTGTGGTCTTTGTAATTTCTATTACATGCTTTGATCCGTCCATCAGATTTTCATAATAAGGGGGAACTGATCTGATGAGTAGAGTTATTGATGATGCTTCATTTTCCTCAAATATATGCCATATAATCCTTCTTAACTCTTTATAATGGGATACCGACAGCTGCATTTCTAGATCTTCTTTGATAACTTATAATTCCCACTTTTAAGATTTTTCTGCATGAAATTTTTCATCTCCTTGCCATGCTTTAAAGAATCTTGTGGTCTTTGTAATTTCTATTACATGCTTTGATCCGTCCATCAGATTTTCATAATAAGAGGGAACTGATCTAATGAGTAGAGTTATTGATGATGCTTCATTTTCCTCAAATATATGTCATATAATCCTTCTTAACTCTTTATGATGGGATGCCGATAACTGCATTTCTAGATCCTCTCTGATAATGATTACTTTTGATAATAGACCGTAATTTAATAAATCTTATAATTCCCACTTTAAAATTTTTCTGCAATATGCTAAATCTAAAGATATAGTTATTACTTCAAAACTTTTTTTTATAGAAAGTACAAGATCAAAGATTTTCAATTACTAATTTATGGGATACATAAGATATTCCTAATATTGCTTCATTAACTCCGTAAGATAAACTAATATCTTTAAGGCATTCTATCCATTCCTGCAAGAAAATTTTGAGTAATAAATTTTCTAGTTGATGGCTACTGGTTACATTGCTAAAATTATATTTCTAGAAATATATTTCTATTAGTATCATGATCCAAAGGATCTGGCTAAAGATTAATAGCTACATGATTAGATCTTTACTAAAAAATTACGTGATCTGAAAGATCTTTCTAATCATTGCTACAACTTACTTGCTCTGATAAGATCAGGCTAATGACTACTGATTACATGATTGTAGCTAAAAATTACTTGCTACTGACTGATTACATTATTGTAGCTAAAACTTATTTGATTTGATAAGACGTAACTACTGGCTACCGATTACATGATTGTAGCTAAAAATTAATTGCTACGGACTACCGATTACATGATTGTAGCTAAAACTTATTTGATTTGATAAGATCTAACTACTGGCTATTGATTACATGATTGTAGCTAAAACTTATTTGGTCTAATAAGATCTGACTACTGACTATTGACTACTGATTATATAGCTAAAAATTACTTGATCTGATAAGACAACAGAGTAATAGCTAAAAATTTTCTTAAGGTTTTTAATTTAATAATCTTAGAAATTAATAGATCTAAGTTTTTTGATGTGTTAAGTTTTTATTTAATATATCATTATTTTATTTTTTAATATATTCTAAATTCCTTTAATATTAATCTTTTGATTTCATTAAGGGCTTCTGTAGATTTTTCTAAGATTATATAAACTTTTTTATGATGAAATTTTAATGATTCTGTTAAAGATATTCGAAAATCTATTATACTATTAATCATCTTTTTATCATTATGGAGTTCATGTTTAAAATCCTTTGAAAATTTACTTATAAATTTATGTTGGTCGATTGAAATAATGTTTTTATTTTCGTTTAATATTTCAAGATTTAACCTTTCAATTTTTTGTCTGAATTTCATTTAAATAATTTTGTTAGCTTGTACGGAATTATACGCTACGGAATTTTGATATCTAATTTCATATTTCTCTAACTTATTACCCACCATGCTTCTCTACCTGTTTAAAATTAATTTTACTATTTTTAAAATTTTAACATTAATTTTAAATAGTGTCTCTGATACCATTAAGGTTTGATTAAATAAGTAAAATTAATTTTAAATAGTCTGGTTATTTGAGTGCTTTGAAGTAGTGTGATATGATTTTTGGATAAAATTAGAGGATTTGGGTCATAGTTGGAAATTTAGGGCTCGATGGGGTATTTTGGTAATTTTGGGAAAGTTTAGGACTTAAAAGCCAAAATTGGGGATTTTGGATAAAATTGGGGTTTAATGGAAGAGCTAATTACAAAATCACCTTTATGGTGCCATGAGACCAAGGGAAGCTCGTTTTGGATCTTCCATGTGTTTGTTCTAACCATCCTAGCCAAAGACTAAAGGTTTGGGGGACCACCCACATGAGTCTCCAAAAGAGGAGGGGAACCAGGTTGAGCATGCTTGGTTAAGAGTTTAGGTTGTGAGTGAAAGTGAGGGGTTCAATTGTGTGTGTGCAAGACTGACTAAGACCACACCACTCAGGGCTAACCCTAAGACCAGACAGTCCTATGGGAACTCCTCTTGAGCTCCCTCATGCTGGTTCTATTCTACTAAGTTTTAGAGGTTAGAACCAACATGTGGAACTCCAAGAAGAGTAAAGAAGTGTTTAGAATTTCCACTGAGGCAAAGTTCCATTACTAGTCCTTTAGGATAGTTAATAGGAAAGTCCTATGGCTAGATTCTAGGCTTCTAAAGTAGAAAAACTCGACTTCAACAAAAGTCAGGTCAACAAGATGCAGAGGAAATACCTTCCACCTCTTTACCAGGGCATATTCTTAAGACTCCACCTACAACAGAGAGACCTTTCGGTGGAGAAATTTATGACATAGTTTGATCAATTATAGATGAAATGTAAGTTGGTCGAGCCAGAGGAACACACCATAGCTGGGTATCTAGGAGGCCTGAAGCTCGTGATTAGCTGTGTTGTGCAGTTACAATCATATTGGTCACTAGGAGATCCAAACCTTAGCGTTGAAGGTGGAAAGATAACATAAATAGAGCGTGAAACAATCCTCATTCAGACAACATTCCTCAATCAGGCAGTCACCTACAGCTACAACGACTGACAAGGGTACCTCTAGTGAAGTTGACAAGACAGGGAAGGAGAGTTACAATACAGATCTGAGTGGAAAGAAGCCAAAAAAGGCAACTTGACCATTACATCGTCTGCTAGGAGGTGTTTCATATTCCACGGCAACAGACAAATACCCTCGAGTTTTATGATTCACAAATCAGAGTGTCGTCGAGGAGGTGGAGGATAAGGAATTAGAGATTAGTCTAGAGGAAGTACTTCGACACCAAGGTGACGAGGGAGAGATGTTAGTCATACTGAGAGTTTTGCAGTCAGAGTCGGAAAAAGATCGATCATGGTTGAGGCATAGCATCTTTCGCACCAAGTGTATGGCGAAGGACAAGGTTCGCAGTGTGATTATCGACAATGAGAGTTGTGAAATATGGTGTCCACACTAATGGTGAAGAAATTGGGATTGGCCTCAGAGAAACATCCTTAGTTCTATTGCCTTACTTGGTTGAAGAAGGAAAATAAGATACACATAGATCAACTGTGCTTGGTTGAATTTTCAATTGTAGATCAGTTACAGGAGCCAATGGTGTGACATGATTTCGATGGACACCTGTCACATTCTGTTGGGGAGGCCTTGGCAGTTCGACCACAAATTTAACACAATGTCTTAAAGAATACTTACTTTTTTAAAAAGGATGAGAAATGCATCGTGTTGTTACTTGTTAAAGGTGTGAGTGGTGTAGTTGACACAGAAAAAAGCGTTAGTCTAAAGGGCTACCTTCATGCAGTCAGTTCGGGACAACGACAATGATCTTAGTCCTACTAGAGGGAAGCGAGGAGAGTGAACTTACCGACACCACTACAGCCACTCGACTTCCAGGATATGATAACTGATAGTCTTCACAAGGGATTACGACCACTGAGTGACATTCAACACGCCATTGATCTCATACTAGTGTTGCTAAACCGGCTTGCCTACAGATTTTGACCTTCGGAGTACGAGGAGTTTTAGCGATAGGTACAAGGTCTTGTCTGAGAGAGTCGGTTAGAGAGAGTACAAGTCCATGTGCTGCCCCTGCTGTGATGGTACCCAAGAAATGCAGTTTGTGGCGGATGTGCATTGCCAACAATGCCGTCAACAAGATTACCATGAAGTATCAGTTTCCCATATCTCGCCTAGAAGAATACTTCGATCAGTTGCACAGGGCCACCATTTTTTCCGAACTCAACTTACGCGGTGGGTGCCATTAGATCCAAATGTGGCTAGGGGACGAGTGGAAGACCGCTCTTAAGACACGGGATGACTTATTATATGAGTGGACAGTTATGCCCTTCGGATTCTCAAACGTCACCAACACTTTTATGTGGTTGTTGAATCAAGTGTTATGGGCCCACATTAGGAAATTTGTGATGGTATACTTCGATGGCATTCTGGTACATAGTTGATCCAGGGAGGAGCTCTTATAGCACCTCAAGGCAGTATTTGAGGTATTGCGGGCAGAGAAGCTATTTACCCATCCCAAGAAATGTCACTTTATGATGACCTAGATATGCTTTTTGGGGTTATATCATGTCTAGTGCAGACATTCATATGGATCCTACAAAGATTGATGTCATTATGAGTTGAACCGCACCATAGTCTTTCACCGAGCTGAAGCAATTTCTGGGGCTAGCGTCATTTTACAGGAGATTAATTAGGAGCTTTAGTATCATCAACGCCCCCCTGATAGAACGTTTTGAAGGCAGACATCAGTCTTGGCATTACCATTTTTCAACCAACTATTCGAGGTAGACTGTGATGCATTCAGTGTGTGGATAGGAGTAGTGCTGAGCGAGGAATGTCACCCCATTACCTTTTTAAGTGTGAAGTTGAATGAGTCCAGGAGAAAATACTCGACGTATGACAAGAAGTTTTATGCTATTGTGAGTGCTCTTGAGCACTGGAGCCATTACCTACAAAAAGGTGAGTTTATGTTCACAGACCACAGAGCCTTGAAATCCTTAAACAACCAGAGTAAATTAAAGGGTCTACACACACTTTTGGTGGAGTTCCTAGCATTGTTCTAATTCATGCTTAAGCACAAGATGGGGTTAGAACCGTGTAACAGATGCACTGAGCCATCGTCACTTGCTAATCAATGTAATGCAGGCTTGAGTCGTGCGCTTTGAGGTAGTAAAGGAGCTGTAAATGACATATGAGGATTTCAGAAAAATCTGGGAGCAGTGTCATAAGAAACCTACCGGGCAATACTACAGAGTTGATGGTTACTTGTTCTACTAGAGTAAGTTGTGCATTCCTAAATGTTCGCTGAGAGAGTTCATTGTTCAAGAACGCCACAATGGAGGACTTGTGAGCTATTTTGACACGGACAAGAATGTCACGCTCGTGAGAGAACTTTTCTTTTGGCCGCGGAGCGACACATCAGACAATGCTGGATTTATCATGTGGCAAAAACCAAAGGACAAAGTACAAGATTATATACACCCTTACTAGTACCAGAGGCACTGTGGGTGCATGTTAGCATGAATTTTGTGTTGAATTTTTCAAGGACACTACGGAACAAGATATCCTGCCACTGGACACTGGATGCATCACATCTCGCCGACTTGTACTTTAGAGAAATTGTTAGGCTCCACGGGATATCCAGAACCATCACTTCAGAAAAATACGTTAAGTTCCTCGGTCACTTTTGGAAGACTGTGGGGAAAATAAAACACCAAGCGTCAATTTGGTTCCGCAACTGATTTACATACGGATTGTTAGACGGAGGTAGTGAACAGGAGCCTTGGGAAGAAAGAATATCAAGCAGTGGGATTTGATTCTAGCTCAGATCGAGTTTTTCTATAACATTTACGTGAGTTAGACAATGGATCACAACCCATTGGAGATAATGTACTAGCACAACCTGCTCACTCCACTCAAATTTGTATTACTCATGTTGACAATCGAGATTAGTGAGGATGTCGATTAGCCAACAGAAACTTTGCAAGAATGCATTGCAAAGCAGTCTACCTCTGCTGGAGAACAAAAAATGACAAAAAATACAACAAAAGTAGAAAGACTAATCATGGCTAAGGGATGTAGCTTTACCCATTGGGACAACTCCCAAGTGGAGATGGAGGCGGTACTATCCCTCCATTCACTTATTGAGGATTGGATGACTGAGTTCCTTGGTATCATTTTTTAGCATGAAAAAGAAGACATGGAGTACTTCTGACATTTTATGGAGAAGATGATGTGGCAATGCAACTATTCCGACAGTCCAGATATTGGTTTTTTGCTAAATTTAAGCAAACTTTGTCTAAACATACCAATAGAAATAACAACATAGTAGCCCACACTTGTGCAAAGATAGCTTTTGATGGCGACTTTCACTTATATCATGTAAATGAATAGAATCCTCTATTTTTTGTTTTACATAAAGATAGTGCTCACATTGTAAATGCTACAAAGGCATAGTTTTTTTTTTTAAGTTTTTGGTTCCTTCTTTGGGAACATTTATTACTTGTACTTTTGATTTAATGTCTCAAGGAAAAATGCACAGGTTTCAAGGACGCAGAAGAACGAGTGAACGAGATTCAGAAGCTTGACGTGGAGGTTGCCAAAGAAATCATTAAGCAAATCCCAAGTACCAGACACAGACGAACAAGACTAGGAAAAATGTTACTTTTATAGAAGACATACTATGGATCTGACTGAAGAAAGATATATACCGTAGGAGCATTCATAAAACTCAAGTTTAGAGCAGAATTACTTTTCATAATTCTTTGGAAGTTGAATGATAATGTCTATAAGATCGACCTGCCAGAGGACTATAATGTTTTCACCACATTTAATGTCGCGGACTTGACACCTGAAGGCTTAAAAGCTTCTATGGATGAATTTGAAGCTCTCCCAACATCGAAAGATTGATGCGAAGCTTATTAGGCTGAGCCGCTCGGTTCAGCCGTAGGGGAGCCCATCCAACAGAGAGGCTGGACTTGCTGACCAACACTTGGGCAGGAATTACTACCTCTTTCTCTCCTTTCCGTCATACCTACCTATTATAAATATGTTGCTTGCTAAGTTAGGGTTTATTTATGCTTTTGTTTTTAGATTTCTGCCTCCTAGGGTCTCCCCTTGCAAGGGCTGTATCTCAGGACAGATGGTGTTCTGGCTGTATCCTGCTTCGAGGTAGTGATTATCTCTTCGATTACCTCCACACTTTCCTTGTTCCACGTTCCAACCGCCGACCATTCTCTCCCCTCCTATCTGGTCCAGCTGAAAACCACCCTATCCCTCCTTTTCAGTTCTAGCCGTCGGTCACCCCATCTCCCTCCTCCCAGTCCAGCTACAGACCTCCTACCCTCTCACTCACTTCTTGCTTCCAATCGCTAGCCGCCCTACAACTTAACTACCTTCTAGATTAAGCTGTAGGCACTCTCCCATCTCTCTCCCTGATTTCTTGGCCGTTGGTCACCTCTTCCCTTTTTTGGATTCATCCTCTAACCACCTGTTCTTACCCTTCCCTGTTTCAGCCACTGCGCCATCACCATTGATGTTGTTGTGTTTTCTATTTTCTTTTAAGTCTTGATTCTAATCCGATTTGCTTTTGAGAAATAATCCTTCCTTGTATCCGTTTTGTGATTTGGATTACATTCTGGTATTGATGGGTTTAGTGGCAAACACTAAACATGCAATTTAGAAGTGTAATGGTCTATCTAGTGTAAGCTTAATGCTCCCTACTATTTAGAGCATACTTAAAAGTAATAGGCATGCATTTCTTCAAAATTTTTATGTATTTCTAACCATTCTTTAAAAGTAACTGTGTACTGACTTTAAAATTAATAAAATATTTAAAGTATCTTTAAATAATTAAATAAGGCAATAGTACCCTAGACCCATTATGCAAGATGCTCTTTGATAAAATTTCATTGGAAGCAATGTTGGTGAAGTGGTGAACACTTGATACTCATTTTAGAAGTATAATGGCCTATCTAGTGTGAACTTAGGCGCCGTTTGGGGTTGGTTATTTTTTCTATTTTGTTTTGTTTATATTTTGATTTGAGCTAAAAACATTTTTGGTATATTTGATTAAAATATAGTTCTTTTTGAAAACACTTGAAACGCATAATTTTTGTCTTGTGTGTTTTCTAAAATTTTGTTAAATTGTTTTTAGAAACACAAAATAAAAAACAAGTAAAAAATACACCAAACAAACAGTTTTCAAAAACAAAATAAAAAATAAAAACAAAAAACAACTTTGATCTCAAACAAGCTTTTAATGTTTGTTGCTCTTTGGAAAATGCTTAAAAGTAGAAGGAACGCATTTTATTCAATCTATGTAATTCTAACCATTGATTACAGGTAACATTGTGCTCACTTTATCATTAATAAAATAATTAAGATATGTTTCAATAGGTAATAAAAGCAATAGCACCCTAGTCCTAGTATGCAGAATGCTCTCTGATAAAATGTCAGTGGAAGTAATGCGAGTGATGTGGTGAACACTTAATATTCAATTAATAAGCGTAATTGTCTATCCAGTATAAACTTAATGCTCCCTGCTATTTAGAACACACTTATAAGAAAAAGGCATGCATTTCGTCGAACCTTTTATGTAATTCTAAACCTTCATTACAAGAGAAATTGCTTTTCATGGTCTTTCAGTAGATCTGGTATTTGGATCCTTTTTTTATTGAATTTTGAACGGAGTGTCATATTTAATAAAACTATCTTGTGTTGCACCGCTGGTCTTGATGATGATCAACTACAAACAAGCAGTTTATGGTTCACATTTTGTTGTATACTGTTTGTTTAGGAATTCTGCATTAGCCTAACTTGTTTTCTTCAAGAGTATACAATTATGTGTGATGAATGGTGATAATTTCTATTTTTTTCTTGTCTTTCAGTTTTGTTGCCCCTTTGAAACTTGCTAGCCATTAATTTGATGATGTTATTTTATGAACTTTTTTTTAATCACGACATGATTGTTCAGGTGAAAATAAAACATGCCCTTGCAGTTGATACTTTAGAGCAGCTAATTCAAAACGGTGAATGCTGTAGGTAAGCAACATCATCAAGCTAGTCTGAAGGTCCAAATCTCAGTTCTGCAATTGCTAGTTGTTTGCATTACACTTTACATTAATGCTGTCTATTTATGCTAGCAAACTAATTTTATTTTTTTCGCTTTGTTCACTATTGCTCTGGTACATGAAGTTCTCGCAACGCATTCTTCCCAAGATCACTAAAAATGTGTCAATGTTATTTCTTGGCTTTATATTCATTTTTATTATTTATCTTACATAATAATTACATTCAAAGTTATTCTTTTTAATATGAAACCAAATTGATTCTCAAAAGTGACCTAATTTTTTATGTTCATATTTAATTAATTTTTTCTGTAATTTTATTGTATGATTCATAAGTTTTTTTCCCTCTATGCTTTTGTCACATTATTCAATATCTCATTTCTTTCCTGAAATATTGATATCCAAGTGTTTCTTCTCTTATGATTTGATTTTCTCTTAATCTTTAAATTTTCATTAAAAAAAAAATTAACCAAATTATTCCACTATTTTCCTGATTTCAAATCTCAATATATATTTTATCTAGATCTAAGATTCACCTTTTCATATCTTCTTTACAGTTAATTTTACTTCTCTTTGTCTGAATCAACCTATAGTATTCATTATTATTTTGTTCATTATGCTTTTCTAAATAATTTGATTTTCTAGAACTCTGGCATTTCCATCAACCTTAATTTTTTTTATCTTTAACTAGATTCTTATTATTAATAGTATAGTTAAAACGCTTTGAATGAGATCCATGAAGTACATATAAATTTACATGCTATAGTGTAGATGTTTTTGTAAGTTTTTAATCAATGGACGGTATATATAGGGTCCCATAGAAATTTTTAGTTTCTTCTCTCTTTTTTTTTTCATTTAATATTTTTTAAAGTTTGGCAGTTTTTTATTTTTTGAACAGTTGTACTGTTTTTAGTGTGACCGCAGCGACATGTTGCATGTTGTGATGTTGCTCAACTTCAAACTATAAAGTATTTTTCTTTTAATGATTATTTGTACCTTATTCTCCATTAGCGTGTTGTTTAGGGACATTTTTTTTTCAGGAATTCTTGTATCTTGATAAAAAAAATCATAACTAGCTATATCAAATATCTTGCTGCCTCTTCCTTCAAAGAAGAAACATAAAATAGCCTTAACCTGTTGGGAGCTATACAATAAAAAAAAAAAACAAACTATTGTAGCATTTTAATTAGCTTGTCTCTGCGTTGTCCTTTTATGCTAATTTGCTATGGCTGTCAAGCACCATGGATGATGGCACTTGAGTATGCTGCAAATTCATGTTTTTTTTTGCTTTCTGTTACTTGAAAGTTTGTAATGCATTCATCTCAATTTCTTGTGTACATGGTGCGATATATTCAAGGTGTACCATATGGAATCTGCTTGTGTTTAGTTATGTGAATTTTAGTGTTTACAAGAAACTACATACATTCCATCACTTTCATGAGGAGGTTCTTGAATGCCCGACATGTATCAAGTTAGTATACGGGCTATTTTCTTAGTAGTGCTCCGTCAATCTATTCTTTAAAATTCAGTCATTATGTCCATAATAATATGAGAACCAAACTTTGATTTCTCACAGTGAGTTGGAGATTTTTAAGCAATGCGTATCCATCTGTCCTTGGACTCATTTTTTAGTTGAGACTAGGATGCCCATACTCAACAGTGGGTTGGAGATTTCTATACTCTAACTATTACGTGCGAACTATGAGAAACCTTTTTTGGAAAATACTATTTCAGTTGCTTGTTTTTCTTAAATCAATGAATTCATTTTCTACTACTGGCTTATTTGGTTTCTTGAAAATGAGCTTTTTTAAGAATATGATGATCTTGAGGGAGTTTGAAGGTGTTTGTCGAATTGAGTTCTAACTGCATTCATCCTTTGGTTGACCCTATTTTGTCTTTTTATTTTCATCTTCTTTTTTTCGTTTGTTTTTTTTACGGCGTGTTTCCTGCTTGTAAGCGGCCAAATGAGTTTCCTTGAAGGCTGAATTCCTTTGGCCACCCCTGTTTATAACTACTTTTGTTGTTGAAGACAGAAAATAGGCCTTAAATCCTTGGTAACATTGATTTATGTTTTCATGTTATGATGGTGAACTAACTCTAAATATAATTTCTTGAAGTTGAATTTTCAAGTTGTGCAGTGGCCACTAAAGGTTAGGTGTACGCCATTAACAAGGAATAAGAAGGCTGGTGCTGGATCACAAAGACTGACCTGTAGCCACCTGGTCCAACCATGAACCATTTATTTGCAGAAAACTGAAACCTTTTGTTGGATCTGGAAATGTAACGGTCGTTGGTAGTATTGGTAGCATGTACTCACAATGTGAACCTAAATTCTATGGCAGTTTAGATAGTCATAATATAACAAAATCGGGCAGTTTTAAAAATAGATGCCTGTTAACATCTGTTAGCGTCATATGGACCCATATTTTATGACTACTTACCATCCCCATCACCATCATGCTAACATGAAAAAAAAACCCAAGAGGCTAAGACTTTCTTATACAACCTGTAACAAGAAGCAAAAGATTATGTGTTTTTTTAATATTTATCATGAAGTTTGATGGTTATAATATGATTGGATCTTCATTAACGGAAGTCCGGTTGCCTTGAAGTCATAGAATTGTTGTTTTTTTTTTTGGAAAGCTTTCATTTACATCCTTCCTATTTTTCTCTAAATAATATTTTTTTTGTAATGATAGTGAATTAAACTGAGAAATGCTAGGTCGCAAACTATTTCTTTACCTTGGCAAAACCTTGCAACAACAGTTGTCATGATGTTTTTTTTCTTTTAGCAGATTTACGACTATTAATTTTCATGTTTGATTAGTTCTCGCACTTGATTTATTTATTAAAAAAAAAGACTATTTGCAAAGTTTTAGGAATTACATGATTGTCTATTAGAGTTTTCCCCGGCAATTTGCTACTGACAATATTTTGTTTTATGAAATCAGTAAAAATCATTGATTTTAATGTATTATACATAATCCTTATTTTTCTGGTGTAACTTTCAGCTATGACTTTGCATTTGTTGATGCGGAGAAGCGTATGTATGATGAGTATTATGAATTACTGTTGCAACTGGTAAAGTTCTAGGCCAGCTACTAATCTAAATGTGAATAAATATGACTTAATATTTAATATTTGCACGTGAGTCATTCTAATGACTACATGACTTATTGATTTAATTTCATTTTCTTTTTTTTTTTCTTTCTGAAACATTTGTTCAATTTTCTTTGATCACAATTTTATTCATGGACTCCTTGAAGTTATTTTTTTTCTGTGCGTCCTTGTTGTGGCGACTTGATTTATTCCAGGTCATTTTTATTCCAGAAAATGGTGCTATAGTGCATAGCCTTGTGTGGATTCTAAAAGCTACATTGAAGCTGCTAGCAGAGTTATTTAAATTCCTGGATTATATCATTTTATTAATCCATAAGCTGTATTTTCGGTTATGTACAATATAGAAGTACAATAAACTTCTTGGGATGAACACACAGGTAATTTTTATCTCAACTTTAAAAACTTACCATATATCAGGCTGTCGAGACAAGGATTTAATGCAGGAAATTTCCAGGAAAATTAAAGTAATCTACTTTGCAGGGTATGAAAATTGAACGCAACAGCATATGAACTAAGGCAGAATAAATTTTTGAAGGCATGATTTTTGTTATTTGATGGGGCCTAATTTTATTTTCTTGGAAGCTTATATGATAGATTTTTGACATTAATATAGGGGTTCGTTAGAATTTCTAAAATCATGTAAATTGATTTCTGTTACTGAGACAGTGCCATCTATCATACGACTATATCTTTTTATACAAAGGATAGATTTCAACTTCAGCAGAGTAATCTTGTCATGATTATTTCTTGGTTCAAAATGCCCCTAGAAGTTTTTGAGCATAAAGCTATGTTGTGATATATAATACATCTATACGTCGAGTGCTAGTTTCAAGGTTGGTATCTGCATTCCTTATTTTTTCCTCTCTTGTGTTGTCAACAATTGCTCTGTTTTGATTGCTATTCTAAGGCGTTCAGGTTATGTCGTTGACGTGGGAGCGTCGGTTTTGGTGCTGTTCACATTATGTTACAGTTCAACTTTTATGTTTTAGTTCTCTGCTTTTATGTGTTTTTTTTTGGATGACAAACTTGTAATAAGGAAGGTTTTAGTGCTTGGTTTTAGAATTGTGAGTTTCTATTTTTTGTTTTTTCTTTGGAAAGGTCAGCTATCTGTTCATCTTCTTTGTAGCTATGTCCCAGAGTTGGCAACCGGAGTGATGTCTTTTTGTGTATCATTGTGCTTCATTTATATCAGTGATGTTCCTTTTACTGTTTTTTGCCTCCGGAATTCTTCACAGAAATTCTTGATTACTGTTTTGCTAAAATTCTATTTTCATATCTCTTGCTGGTATTATTTTGTTATTAGAATAGTCCTTTCTTGGGTAGTTCGACTGGCACCAAGAGCCGCTGTTGTCTAGCCATTGGGTCTCCTCGGGCCATCCATAGAAGATTGCTAATTGGCTTCATAATTCCTTTTCTTACCCAGAAATTGCGAACACATTTATGTTCGTTTGTGATTCTTTATGTTCTCAAACATGCTGCCACGGAGAAATATTGCAAGACCCAATCAAGAAGTCTTTATGGAAGGTTTGCAACGAGAGATCTGGTGTCTTTAATAAAGAATAGCTGGTCTTGAACAACGAAAATTGGAAGAACATGAGGTGGATCAAACAATAAAATTTTTAGAGGAAGAAGATGAAAACCCATTTCATCAGGACTCCTCAAGTTTCAATTGGTTTCAAGGCCTATTGTCAGAAACAACATGGATACCTGTATATTATTAGCCAGTGTATGTTGAGGAGAAATGTGTTGGAGTTGCTAGAGTGAAAAGTTCATGCGATGACATTTGATAGCACAATCTAATGGTGTTCATTGAGAACAACATTCAAATTAGAAGGGTTCCTTTTGTGACTAATGAAGTATACTAATTCTTTAACCTCTAGGCAGTCCAAATTATCGTCGAATGATCGTTTTGATAATGTTGGCGAGAAGATGGTCTCTAAGCGTATTTGCTCAAGTGTGACTGATGTTTTCCAAATCCGGCTTTAGCTTTGTTGATGCAAATAATTCAACTCTTGATGGATATGCAAATGTTAAAGTCGGTTCTAGTTAGGATTAGAATGTTGATGATAGAGGACTTGGTATGGACATCCAATCACTTCTTGCAGATTGTAGACTTTGGTGAATTTTTTGAAAATAATGTATTGAATATTGGTGAGCCCTTAGGAACCACCGAGCCTCAAGTCATTGTATTCCCATTTGCTTATTGTGTTTATATCAGTCGTAGTCCTCTGTGCAGTTGGAATCAATATAGCCTTGATCAAGGAACATCGGTTGTGGGTCTTACATTTTCTGATAACTTTAACCGACCATTTTCATCATTTATCGAAATGCATGTAGAGCCATTGGTTTTTTTTGTTGCTTGTCAAGGAGCTGAAGCCCAAGGGTTTGAGATTGCACCAAGATTAGATGGTAAGAAGGCGAAATTTAAATGCAATAGCGACGAACCTTAAATGGAGGAGAAAGTTGCACATTTCCATAATAGTGTTGATCCGGTGAATTTAGTAGCTAGGGCATTGTCGACACTAAAAGAAAGTTAAAAGAAAGTTTGGGGGGTCGCCCGTAAGAAGCTGTCGGCAGCCGGAATTGAAATCCCATTGCCCGTTTCGGAATGACGTTTTAATTTTAGAAAAGTATGAAATCAAACTAACCTCATATTTTTTATAGTTTAAATGAAAGAGCACTCTACTTCAAATCCTGTATCCACCCCGAGGGATAAACACAAGCCTTGAGGGTGAGACTCGATCAAATAAACTAAGAAAATGATGACATCCGTTTGGTCTGCGAAACCGTTTTATTTGCCGACAAGTTCCCCTATTTAATACAAAGTGGGTTGCGAAACCGTTTTATTTGCCGACAAGTTCCCCTATTTAATACAAATAATTAAATAGGGTTTGTTTTAAGCTGGGTTCGGAAAAATTTTCTATAAGGGCAAACCCCTATAGTTAATTACATCTTAAATGACCGAAGTCACCTAAAAAAACTCTCGATAAAAATCAGAGAATAGTTAATTACATCTTAAATGACCTAGGTCACCTAAGAAAACTCTCGATAAAAATCAGGGAGTAATGTCTTCAAAGAAGTCAAAAGGATAGGACTTTTCAACGAAATCGGACGAAGAGGTGTGAAAGGGGAAAGACTCAAATCTGGAACACTGTTGAGGAATCCAAATGAAGAGAAACATGGGGAGGCCACAGATCCTGAGGAGAACCTCAGTGACTTCCCAGTCTACCCTATGGTTTGGCTCCAATTGTAAGAAGAAATTATTAAAGTGCTTTATCCTGCCATTTTTATTTAATTAGGGCTTGTATTTGCGTGACAGGGCCATACAAATTGCTTAGAAAATATGAGAGTTTACGTCGTATCGGACGACAACCTCAGAACCTAGAGCGAGTTTAGGGTTTAAATCGTACAGCAGAGCTATACGAATGCCTAAAGAAAAGGTTGAGGATTTACGTTGCGCCAGACAAACAACCTCGAAACCCTATAGATTGTTGTTTAATTTCTAGGAAAATGAATGGTTTTGTTGGGGAATACATGTTCTGCTGTTGAAGTGGCCGTGCTGCCCACTGCGCTAGCTCCAAGTTCCTCGACATGACGAGTTTGAGTTTTCTAGGGTGTCCAGTTATAGTATCAAATCAAACGGCCCTATGGTTGTGGTCCTCTAAACATCCTATGTAAAAAAAAAAAAGATAAACATGTTTAAAGTTATAAAAAGTAAAGTGTGCGATGCAGGAACGAACAGTAGCATGTAAGTGGAACAGTAGTAGGCAAAAACATGAGCAGCACAACATGCTATACATGAAGAACAGTAACAGAACAAGTGTAACATGCTTTACAGTACGGTAGCAGGTAGAAAATAGGACATGTGTAACATGCTTTACAGTACGGTAGCAGGTAGAAAACAGGACAAGTGTAACATATTTTATAGGAAGAGCAGTAGCAGGTATAAAACAGGAAAATTAATTGCTGTAAAATGTAAAGCAAACCTGTACGCCCGTGAGATCCGCCATTTCTTAAGTATAACAAACCTAAATGCATATCAAAAAGCGAAGTCCGAAAGAAACGTCGTCCAGGAAATTCGAGGAAAAGCAAAAAAACTCGAGAAAAATCAACGAAAAAGAACTCAAGCTAAAGAAAATCCTCAAGACTCCTGGGGAAATCCCGAAAGAAAGAAAAAGTAACAGCAGTGCCCTGTCCCAAAGCTTCGATAAAACAAAGAAACAAAATTCGGATGGGGGACCGCAAGCACTCGTATGGG
>JXCR01092184.1:12633-26023 GCA_002079205.1 Phalaenopsis hybrid cultivar | reverse complement strand
CAAAGAAGAAAAGGACACCCTCCCTGCTCACAGAAGGCGAAGCCACCGAAGTCTCTTGGACCGAGCGGCGAGACTAATGGCAGCGAGGGAATCATCGAGAAGAAGAGAAGATATTGCCGTTCAAGTGTACCAGGGAACAAGCTTCCCAGAGTCAAGCTACCAAGAAAAGGAAAAAACACAGCTCAGAGAGACTGACACGACTTCGGGAAGGAGGGCCGCGAGCAGTAGCATGTCAGGCAAGGACGGACGAGGTCAACTTTCTCTCGCGTGGAGGAGGAAGAGCTTGCTCGGCTCGAGAACGAGAAACGGAAAGGGCCAGACACGTGAACGGGAGAAGGAAGGGAGGCAGAGCTCGGACGCAGAGAACNAACTCCCGCTAGACTTATGTCGGTGAAGGATATCATATCCTATTGTTCATCAAATGCCTGGATCTTGATGTTGTAGGATATGACTTCTTTCTGCTCTATCTTCGGCGTTCGCCTTTATCATCAACACCTTACGCCCCAAAACGACTACTTGCGACCTTGCTTGATGGTTTCATGTATAGCAAAAGGCTATACGTGGACACTTATGCATCGGACATAAGCATCGCAAAACCTTCACGTATAGCAAAAGGCTATACGCGGACACTTATGCATCGGACATAAGCATCGAAAAACCTCACGTATAACAAAAGGCTATACGTGGACACTTATGCATCAGACATAAGCATCGAAAATCGAATAAGAAAGCAGGGAAAGAAAAGAACAAAAATGGGGTGAGAGAGAGGAGACACTGATCCATCTAAAATACCGAAAAGGAGATTGGATCGGTTCTCAAAACTCGTATCGAAAAAATCTAGAAAAGGACCCGAGGTCTTTCCTAACAAACATAAAATATTCTTTTGCACTGATTCTCCAAACCTCGAGAATGCAGGATTAATCAAATCAACCAAATGCTTTTCCAAAATAAGATTCAAAATTTCCCGAACTTCGAAAGAAAATGATCGCGGGGAAACCACCGTTAATATCTCTAAACCCATACTAAAAAATCAAGATTCCTCCAACTTTCAGATTAATAGATAGCCTCATACATTAAATAAGCACGAAGTCTTCCCATAAAACCAGATAGATGCTCACGATCGGGGTCAGCAGAGCAGAGAAAACAGCCAACAAGGCTCTCGGCCAAAGCCAGGGATGGGGACAGGAGGGCTCACGGCCAGGGCCAGCAAAGAAGAGGAAACAGCCAACAAGGCCCATAACCAAAGGCAGCCTAAAAGACAACACGTAAAGCTTACGGTTAAGGCATCAAAGGGGCCCAAAAAGAACTAATAAAGCTCACGGTTTAAGGTAGCAAAGAACAACTGCAAAAGCCCACGACCCAAGGCCATCCAAAGCAAAAAGGGGCTCACGGCTAAAGCCAACAAAAAAACCACCAAAGACAGCTATGCTTCCCTGACAAACTAAAAGGATAACTAAAATAATTATAATTTTTTTTTTTTTGAATGGCAAACTTGATTCATTCACAACTCTCAAGACAATTCAAGCCAAGCAGGGAAAGCCAAATCACATCAAAAGACCTGCAATAGGCCTCACGGGTAAGGACCAAAAGGGGAGACTGATTCAACCACATCACAAACTCACGACTAGGCACCAAGCAAACATCAAATTGTGGCCTCATAAACTGCCAAATCAATCCATCGCAACCACATAACAGCCCTCGAATGGAGAAAGCACAACATCTCCAAAACAGGTTCTCGGGCAAGAGCCGGGACCAACAAGAATCAAAAAGAACCAAGCCATCTCTCTGGTAAGGATTAAAATCAGCAAAGCCACCTCTCCAGTAAGGGCCAAACAAAGCAAACTAAAACCCCTCAACTAGAGCCAAACCGAGCCCAGCAAGGCTAAACAAAACAAACACAGCTCCCCAACAAAAAACAAAGCCAAAGCCAGCCTCAACAAGAACCAAAGCCAAACACAGCCCCCAACAAGAAACAAAGCCAAAGCCAGCCTCAACAAGAACCAAAGCCAAACACAGCCCCCAACTAGAGTCAAACTGAGCTCAACAAAACCAAAGCCAAAACCGAGCTCAACAAGAACTAAAGCCAAAGCCGAACTCGACAAGAACCAGAACCAAAGCCAGAGCTCGACAAGATTAAAAAAAAACAGGCCCAAACATTGATATAAATTCATATTTTAATAGAAATTAAAGTTCCAACCACCTGTAGGCAAAAAACCGAGCCATCCAAAGCTAAGAAAGAACCTGCATATCTAAATATTCCAAGCATGAAACAGTTCCAACAGATATTTGAATGAGGGTGATGCCTCATGAGGAGTTAAGTCAAACTCTCAAAACAAGATACAAGGCTTTCCACATTAAATAAAATTTTTCATAGCCTGCATTTCAAGCTGCGGAAAGCCACAGGAAGCCAGAACCGAGCCCCCACATATGTATAAGAAGTAAAGCGAAATCCCTAGCATTCATTTTAAGCAAGAACCAGTCATAAGATGCCAAAGCCGAAACCCCAACATGCTTGCAAGAGGAGCAAAAATCATTTCAAAGTCATGACTTAACTCCCTAAATGTTTCCAACATAAACATAATATGATAAACAGAAAACGTGTCATATCTCCATCATTTTAAGCAAATATTCAAATCTAAATCTTAAATCATGCTCACATTTCATCTTTCACATGCTCTTAAAGTGAATACCTCAAAAATGTATGAAAGTAAAGTGAACTAGCATGCTGTATCATCCAACAGAGCCAAGTTCAAAGACTCGGCAGAGAGGAAAACCGAAAAGAAACAGAGCACCGAAGAAGAGGGGGGAAGAATGGTACCTCCTTAACGCCAATATAAAAGCACTGCAACACAAGAATTCGCCTCAAAGGAACGCTCTCACAAAAATTCTCCTCCTAAACTCCTCTCAGCCAAAATTTCTACTCTCCTCTCAGAAAACTTTTCCAACAACCTCAAAAATTTCAAAAGGAACTGTGTATATAGGCAGAGAATAGAGAGAAGAGAAAGAAGACCACCCCCAACAGTCCACAGCACTCGAATCGGGCCAAAGAAGAAAAGGACACGCTCTCTGCTCACAGAAGGCGAAGCCACCTAAGTTTCTTGGACCGAGCGGTGAGACTAATGGCAGCGAGGGAATCATCGAGAAAAAGAGAAGATATTGCCGTTCAAGTGTACCAGGGAACAAGCTTCCCAGAGTCAAGCTACCAAGAAAAGGAAAAAGTACAACTCAGAGAGACTGGCACGACTTCGGGAAGGAGGGCCGCGAGCAGTAGCATGTCAGGCAAGGACGGACGAGGTCAACTTTCTCTCGCGTGGAGGAGGAAGAGCTCGCTCGGCTCGAGAACGAAAAAAGGGAAAGGGCTAGGCACGCGAACGAGAGAAGGAAGGGAGGCAGAGCTCGAACGCGGAGAATGGGTTGTTAGGGCTAAAGAGGAAAAGGGTAAAAAATAGTTTTAATATAAATTAATATATATATATATATATACATTAAATTATATCCGATTTATTCGCGCGCGACGACGTAACAAAATAGGTGTCCTCCCTAGGCAAAATTGATGTTCTGGACGCGCCGGCGCAGTCTGTTTTGTCATCCGGGGTCGCTCGGACGACGTCGACTCTCCGAATTTGCGAAGTTTGTGCGCGCAGGAATGTGAATTGTGCAGAAGACCACCCTAAGGCTCAGAAAAGTCCTACAGGAATCCCTTTTGGGTTTCCTCATGTCGATTTCATTCTTCTAAGTGCTAGAAGTCGATACCACACACGCGAAGCTCCAAAAGAGGACGCAAGTAGGTCGAACTCCTAAAACGAGGCGGGTCACATTTCTAAGACTCTAAGATAGTCGCCAGGAAGCCCCTAAGGCTAGATCCTAAATCCTAAGAGAAAGACTAGACCTCACTAAAAATGAGGTCAACAGATGGCGCTCGACAATTTCATTAGAAGGCATCCCTCTCGTTCTGATACGGACTTCGACATGGTTGACGCCGATGACATGCATATACCACCTGAAGCATTAAAATTCCAGGATGGGCAGTCCATACCGGATGAAGTAATGGAGGCAGAAGAATTTAACACCCAAGTTGGTGAAGGATGGATCCAAGGAGGCTCGTGGGCTTGCATAGATGGCTATTTTCATTATAAATAGAATTCTTGATCAGCTTGTTCCCTTTGCTGGTATCCTTTGCTAAGGCTTTTATTTTCTTTTTTGGTTTTTAACTTTAATCTCCAAAAGAAATGCAATTAAAAGGTCATATTATGGCAGTTTATTANCTCATGAAGAGTTAAGCCAAACTCTCAAAACAAGATACAAGGCTTTCCACATTAAATAAAATTTTTCATAGCCTGCATTTCAAGCTGGGGAAAGCCACAGTAGAATGAACTTTCTAGCATGCATGAAAGGCCAAATAACCTCTCCAATATTTCATTCCAAACGAAAATAAGTGAAAAGCTCTATAATACTCATCCCATCATGCTTGCAAGAGGAGCAAAAATCATTTCAAATGCATGCCTTAACTCCCTAAATGTTTCCAACGTAAACATGTCACGAGAACCATTAATATGCCATAGCCTCCCTAGTTTAAGCAAATAACCCAGTTTAGCTCTTAGGACATGCCCACATTTCATTTTTTTTACATACTTCTAGAGTGAATATTTCGAAGTATATGAAAGTAAAGAGAGCTAGCATGCTGAAATATCCAACAGAACTATACTCAAGGCTCGGCAAAGGGAAAACCGAAGAGCAACGAGGCACCACAGAAGGGGGGGAAGAAGAGTACCTCAAGAATGCTAAAGTAAAGCCCTGCAACACAAGAGTTCACCCCAAAGAAGTGCTCTCACAGAAATTCCCTCCAAGCTCCTCACAGCCAAAATTCCTACTTTCGCCTTCTTGCCAACTTTTTCAACAACCCAAAAAAAATCCAAAGGAACTATCCTTATAGGCAGAGAATAGAGGAGAAGAGAAAGAAGACCACCCCTAACAGTCCACGACACTCGAATCGGGCCAAAAAGAAAAGGGACGCTTCCTGCCCACAGAAGGTGAGGCCAACGAAGTCTCTCGGACCGAGCGGCCAGACTAATGGCAACGAGGGAAGCATGGGGAAGAGGAGAAGAAATGTCATTCCAGTGTACCAGGANAGTAGAACACAGGTCTACGATCCCGGAGAATATCGTTGGGAGTAGGGCACAGGCCTACGGTCCCGAGGGAGTCCCGAGGGAGTAGAACACAGGTCTACGATTACGGAGTATATCGGTGGGAGTAGGGCACAGACATACGGTCCCGAGGGATAGAACACAGGTCTACGATTCCGGAGAATATCGGTGGGAGTAGAGCACAGCCCTACGGTCTCGAGGGAGTAGAACACAGGTCTACGATCCCGGAGAATATCGGTGGGAGTAGGGCACAGGCCTACGGTCTCGAAAGAGGAAATGTGAGTAGTGATTGTGAGGATCGCGGAGGGTTTTGTGAAGTGAAAAGGACGCGGAACTTATGTGAAGAATGCAGAATGTGTGTGAAACGTGAAAGATTTTGTGAAGTGAAGATGTGGAACGCGAAGAAGACATGCAGGATTCTGTGAAATGAGGATGTGGAGCGTGAAGGAAACCTGAATGATTTAGTTACCATTTTTTATCATTTTGTAGATTTTATTATCATAATATATTATTAGCTTTGGATTTTATTTATATAATTAAATTTTCTTCGTGTCGTTCTTTATTCGTTATAAGTTAGAACCGTCGTGTGGTCATGCGGCTTTTCATCATGCGCACAGAAAGACAACTCAACAAACATGTTGAAATTCAAAACAAGCTTCATTGAATCTTCTTCCAAATCATGTAATACAACTGATCATATGCTGAAACTGCCCAAAACAGCATGCTGAGTGCATCCATGCAAGAACTGTAGTATCACATATCATATCACTTCCGTTCTGATGTCGTGCAAAAGGTAGCAAGTATCTGTCCATCTTTCGATGTCAGCTCGTGATCAAACTAATCTTCTAAGCCACGCTTCGGGGTAAGAGTCCTTTCGCGTATACTTAGAGGTACAACCATCTCACGACTAGTACGGGCGTAGTTCCTTCAATTCTAAATCTGGCTGAAACCCGTGTGGCACCTTGCTATCGTCCATTCTTCTTAGAGTAACAGAAACTCTGCGATGTGGCACTCCTGGGATGCAATGCTTCGCCAAGTCTGTTCCATTTCCTTTTAAAATCAGAACTGAACCCACTGGCAGCGGAATCCCGACCTATCCTCTGAATTCTCCAAGTCCCACAATATCGATTTCTCTACCAAATAGAATGTTGCTCTTGCTCATGAAGGACACCGTGTAGAAAGGTCTTACGAAGTCGTGGTGATCTATGTAGGGCGGAATGCAGTCTCCCTCCTCATAGATGTTAATAATACAGCTATTCAGAATACAATCTGCAGATAGTATGCCCCACCTTACCATTCTTTTGATCATCCTTTTTATCTCGAAAGGCAAAGGATCCACCTCATCGTATCTTAAGATACCCGGGGGATTCCACAGCCTATCCCTCGTGAAGTTGTAGCAGCAACCGTATTGAATTGTAATTCGTCCTTTGCCTCTCATCCATTTCTGCGGCTCTGAGTACGTCTTCTTCATCAATAACCCAACACGACATCTGTCTCGCAAGTCAAACACACAGTCCAGAATTCTTCTCTCATCTCTTTCTAAGAAAACTTCTGTGTGTAACTCCTAACCCTCCAAGATATTGACAAACTTTCCTCGGATCTCCTCGTAGAATTCAAATTCTTGTCTTCTGACTGCTGATTCTTTCAAGTTCGATTGCAGGAATCCTTTGTACGTGTCGGGGCTACTCCCCTATCCAGAACTGCGGCGTCTCAACAAACCTTGGGATATACGGCTCGACTTCTGGATGTTCGACATTTCTCAATATCATACTTGCAGCGGTGTATTCCTCGAAAGTCCCGTATCGCTCTAGGTGTAGAGCATTACACTCGGGGCATTCTGTAAATGCCCCGGCTGCTGACGTCCGTCTCGGGATCTCTACATTACACATCGGACATCCTGGGCAAAGTTTGTCGGGAACCTCTGACTGTGTAGACTCCACACCAAGCCCTACCTCGCCTTCGGCGACCGGCGGACTAGTGGTAGTCTCCCCTAGGTTATGGTCGTAGACCCTCTCCTCGGGAATCGGGGTAAGTGTTGTTTCTACCTTCCTTGCACGTCTTCTTTCCAGGCGAACGAAGGCTCTGTGTTTGCGGCGGTTGGCATTTTGATGCTGTCTTACTCAGTGGCGCGTCAGGAACTCTATTAGCAAAAACACCGACCAAGCCTCCCGTCGGTGTGGAGATCATCGACGGCAACTGACTAGTCCCTTCTATCGGATACTGTATTCTTTCCACTTTCTGTCTCTTTGGTGAGGAGTCTTCCCTGACACCGATTTTGAGTAGTGACGGTAGCCTTTCTGTCTCTCGGCGGCTGACGATGCCCATTAGAGGACCCTCGTATTCAACATTCACTTGACTGTAGTCCAAGTCAAAGCTCACAACGCCACCCTGAGCTGCCTTTTCTTTATTCAATGCGAGATTTAAGCCGTCTTCAAAAGAGAATATTAGCTTTGGACTTGACATTTTCCTGCAAGAAGACAGGAAAACATCAACGTGCTGAAATCCAAAACGAACAAGAACAACAGAGCATTATTAATTAGATTTTAGAATTATAAAGGTGCAAACAAAAATTTTTTTTTTTATTTGAATTAGTGAAATTTAGAACGAAAGTGAGGAACCTATAAGTGCAAATTCAAATTTTCATCTCATTAAGATTAATTTTATTACAAAATTTTGGGACCCAATCACAGACACTAGCCGAACAGCCATTCCTCAGACCCAACATTATTTCCGGAGTTTCACTCCGGGGAACGTCAAGTTGCATAGTAAGTCTTCAAATATCGCCCATTGACCGGCAACATAGGCCTTTCGCCTTGAGAGTCCACTAGCTGGTAAGATCCTTCTGAATAGACATTCTCCACGACAAATGGTCCCTCCCAAGTTGGTTCAAACTTTCCACCTATCTTGCGGTGTGCAAGAATACGGCTCTTGAAAACAAGTACGAGATCACCAACTTTGAACGTTCTAGGGCGGACCAGCTTGTCGTGAGCGTGCGCCATTCTCGCTTGGTAAAGTTCTAGATTCTGCTGCGCTTCTAATTGTTTTCCTTCGAGACTCTCCAACTTTGCAAGTCTGAGTGGCGCTGTCTTCTGTTGTAATCTGATTAGCGAAGGCTATTCTAACAGATGATAGTTGAACCTCCAACGGAAGTACGGCCTCAGACCCATAGACAAGCGCATATGGTGTACACTGGGTAGGAGTTCTGAACGTCGTCCGGTAGGCCCACAAAGCTTCTAACAACTTCTCATGCCAACCTCTCTTATTCTCGTCTAATGTCTTCTTCAAAATCTGCACGAGCGTATTATTGAAGGCTTCGGCCAAACCGTTTGCTCTAGGATAATAGATCGTGGAGTACCTCCAATCTATCCCATGTCGTCTGACGAAACTGTTGATCTTAGTACTTTTAAACGTTGACCCGTTGTCGGAAATCACTCTACGCGGAACGCCAAAACGGTAGACAATCTGACTCTTGAAAAATTGAAGAAAGTGCTGAGCTATAACTTCACGTAACGGTACTGCCTCTGCTCATTTAGAGAAGTAATCTGTAGCTGCGAGAATGAATCTATGTCCCTTTGAAGATGGAGGGTCTATCGGACCCACTATATCCGTGCCCCAACACTCGAATGGCCACGAAGCGACGGTCGGATGTAACACATTCGGAGGTTGGTGCAAGACCACTCCGTGCACCTGGCACAGGTGACACTTTCTAGCGGTATCCATGCAATCCGTTAACATTGCTGGCCAATAGTATCCGAGTCTTTTAATCTTCATTTTCATTTTCGGCCCCGACTGGTGCGCTCCACACAATCCGGCGTGTACTTCTTTGACAATACCTTGTGCTTTGGCTGTGCTCAGGCATCTTAGCCACATCTGATCAAACGATTTCCTGTAGTGGACATTATCTACCAAGGCATACGACAAGGCTCTTTTCGTGATATGATATGCGGTTAACTTATCTTCTGGCAATCTTCCTGTTTGCAAATACTCTATTAAAGGCCTGCGCCAGTCTTCAAGATTGTCTGCCACTGTAGCTACTATTTCTTCTTCTTTTCCGAGCTTGTGCAAACTGTTGATGTCGATCTGTGACAAAATCTGACGTCCCTGTACTGTAATGTCGACGGAATCCTCCGGTGGACACGCCATTTCCTTAGCAAGTTTCGCTAGAGCGTCGGCCTGAGCGTTGTCTCCTCGAGGAATCCGGTATAAAGCTACGCTAGGAATCTGTTCCAACAACGTCATCGCATACTGATGGTACTCTGTCAATCTCGGTTTTAAGATCCTATACTGTCCGACAATCTGTCGAATGACGAGTTGTGAGTCGCCATAAATAGCAATGTCTGTTATATCCATCGAGATTATCAATTCCAATCCGGTAATCAAAGCTTCATACCCTACTTCATTATTCGTGCATGGCTCTGTCAAGTGGTAAGAAAACCTTAAAATTCTTTGGCCCGGCGTGACGAAAATCAAACCAATTCCTGCTTTATCCGGTATGACTGTTTGTAATCCTTTATCCTTCCTGGCTGACGAAGCACCATCAAAATACATTTCCCAACGTCGAGTACTGGACGACTCCACTTGTAGTATCTGTTCATCATCAAGAGGGCACCCAGCTGCGAGTGGGTGTGCTGCAAGGAAATCTGCTAAAATCTGTCCCTTGATAACGCGAAGGGGAACAAAAGTTATATCGAATTGCAATAAAATCATCGACCACTTTGCTCAACGTCCGGAAAGTATTGGTCGGGTCATCAAATATTGCAACAGATTAACCTTTGAAATAAGGGTGACCTTATGAGAAAGCATGTAATGTCTAAGCTTCTGGGCGGCGAAAATTAAAGCTAGACAATGACGTCGACTCAAGTAATAGAGCGCGTTTTCCTTACCCTCGTCATTGACCTGAGCTAACAGGGCTCCGAGAGAGTCGTCTAAAGCCGCGGTATAAAGTATCAATGGTTTTCCCGGGATAGGGGTTGCCAAAACAGGAGGTGTCATTAAATATTACTTAACGTCCTCGAAGCCCGCTGCATTTCTCTTCCTAAACGAATTTGGCGTCCTTTTTAATTAATGCCGAAAAGGGCTGACTCCTACCTGAGAGATTAGAAATAAAGCGTCTTAGATATGCAAATTTCCCTTGAAAGGAACGTAGCTGTTTCAAGATTTTAGGGGGAGGCATTTCCAAGATAGCTTTAATCTTATCCAGAACGTAGTTGTTTCAAGGTTTTGGGAGGAGGCATTTCCAAGATAGCTTTAATCTTATCTGGATCAATCTCGATTCCTCGATAACGGACAACAAATTCTAAAAATTTCTCAGAGGTAACACCGAAGGCGTATTTCAAAGGATTGATTTTAAGATTATATTGTCGTAATCGTTCAAACACGATCCTCAAATCATACCAGTGACTTATTCGTTGCTTGCTTTTGATGACCAAGTCATCAACGTAGCACTCCACTTGGTTGTGGATGAGCTCATCAAAAATCCTTGTCATAGCTCGTTGATAAATTGCTCTAGCATTCTTCAGCTCAAATAGCATCACTGTGTAGCAGAAAGTCCCGATAGGCGTCCTGAAAGCTGTAAGTGCTGCGTCTTCTGGAGCCATCTTGATCTGATTATAACCTGACGATCAATCCATAAAGGAGAAAATCTCATGTGTTGACGCAATATCTACCATTAACTCTGGTATCGGTAGTGAGAACTCATCCTTCAGACATGCTTTATTTAAATCTCTAAAGTCAACACATACCCGAATTTGTCCATTCTTCTTCTTAACTGGCACAACGTTGACTAGCCACGTGGGGTATTGCTCCTCCCGCACAAAGTTAGCGTCTATCAACTTCTTCACCTCGACGATGACTTGCTGCTCTATTTCGAGATGCATTCTCCTAGGAGCCTGCTTTACTGGGGTCATACTCTTATCCACTCCCAGCCTATGAACTGCTACCTCTGAGGATAATCCTGGTATTTCATCATAGCTCCAAGCGAAGCAATCCTTGTATTCTAACAATAACTTGATCAAATCTGTAGCCTCTCCTTGCTGAGCAGGGAACTTATAAAGGTAGGTCGGGGCTGCTCCTCAGTCCCGAGGGTAACTTCCCTTAGTTCATCGAATGTTGAGTTAATTTCTTCCTCCAATTCTGGTGGAGCGTCGTCTATTGGAGAGTCTTCAAAGTCATCTTCCACTTCGAGGCAACCCTCCCCTAACTCGCTAGTAACAACCATGCAAAATTCTGAATCATCGACCGGTCCTATCGTGCCAAACCCGAGACCTTCCTTTGAATTAAGAGTTCGACCTTTAACATTCCATAATTTCTTAAAGAGTTGTAGCTTATCCTTTGGCATTTGCTTCGGTACATATCCCTGTTGAATTAACTTTTGTACACAAGGAGAAAAGTAACCAAACGGTAGTTCCATCAATTCATTAGCATCATCCTCTTCCAAATTTACTTGATTTTTCAAAGTAGGGGAAGGAGAAGCACGGTAAAACTTGATCGGTTTGAAACCAACACCCTGGACTTCCTTGACATCTAAACTTTCGATCTTTTGAGGGTAAATCGGAGTAAGAGTCATGACATGCTCGTAATGGTTAATCCGATCATACATCGACTCATATTCACTTTTCTCGACGTCTTCCAAAGAAATTTCAAACTGTGGCTTCTTTCGTTTTGTCATCATTGCTTCTTCATCTGACTTTCCTTCGTCAGAACCTTCTTCCATATCAATGCTGATGATCGGCTTAGTCCATTCAACAGTCGTGCTGGTTCTTCCTTGACCACGTCCCCGGCCTCGATCTCGGGTCCATGGAGTAAAAGAACCCCTACCAACTTGTTGCGGAGGAGTGGCAGTGGATTGTAAAAGCGGAGCTGAATAATCTTGCTCTTGTGATACCTTTGAATCTCCAGTCTCATGTGACATAACTTCTCGAGAAAAAACTGTCTTCTTCGGAGGAACATAGTAGGCGGCGTATTTGTGAATGCCTACTTCATGAATTGAAAACGGTTGTAAATCTCCTTTGATGCAATTCTCTTGTCCTTCTTTACAATACTTGATGCACTGATGCAGAGATGACGGAACCACGTTATGCTCGTGAATCTACGGTCGACCAAGCAAAGCATTGAACGAAGTTTCCGCGTCGATGATATGGAATTTAGCGGTTGTTACTAGCTCTTCTACCTTCATTAGTAGTGTAATCGACCCAAGAGCTCTTTCTCCTTTCTGATTGAATCCTCTTAACATCATTTTATCAGGGATGAGCTCCTGAACGTCGAGTCCAAATATTGTAACGTCCGTAGACTCATCAAGTTGAGTGATGCTCCCGGATCTACCAAAACTCTGGATAACACAAATCTGTCGATGTTGACGGAAATGTAGAGTGGTCTATTGTGGTCAGTAGTACCCAGCAACAAATCTTGATCCGTGAAAGTTACTCCAGGCTGATCTTTCAACGAACAAACCTCATCCGAGGACGTGCTAGCCAACTGAGCTAAGCAAATTTCCGGATCAAGTAGGGCCTTGACCAGAGTTCTCTCATCTCCTTTGACAGGATCAGAGCATCGAAAATACTTAGTTTGGCTGACAACTTCCTGAGATGTGCTAGTACGTTGTAATCCACTTTGCTTGAACTTCCAGTTTCCTCTCGAATTTGTGTCTCTCCCATTGCTGGAGGTGGTTCGCTTGAAGCAACTGCTTGCTTCCCTTTTTCCATTAAAGATGTCCCTGAGGGTAATACTTTTCCTCTTCTCAAATATACTTCTGTAATTTCCTCCTCTTTTAGCGTTGTAATTGATTCTTCTGGTGTTGATTCAGAATCTGAAAAGTCCAAATTTATTGCTACTGGTGTTCCTTGACACTCGAGGACTGACTCCTCACTCCCGGAACTGTAATAACCGGTGTTGTCAATCTCTCCGTCGTTCCCATTAACGCGTTCATCGGACTTAAGTATGATTTGAGGATCATTTTGGGAATCGAAATCGGGGTTAGATTGGTCGTTAACAGTTACGGTATCGCTAGAAACCGTCAAAACGTAGCCGAAACCGTAATCGTTATATTCAAAAGATCCCACAGGGGCAAAGAGATAGTCATACACAGTCAGTGGTTCGAGGAATTTCTCCCCCGAATCCGAAACAACCAATCTAACAGAGGCAGCCCCTATCCTACCCCTCGCACTATCAGTCTTCATCTCGTGCACGATTTCGTCTCTCTTCTTCTATGGTTGCGGCGATTTCTCTGGCGTAATCTCCATCTTTGGCTT